>JAQQSK010007118.1:0-14121 GCA_028658325.1 Potorous gilbertii
TTTAAAGTGAAAAATGGGAGGAAAAAAACCCAACTAAGACACTATACTATATATTCACTACCTAACTGGTGGAGCATTGGATAAATAAAACATTTCACATCTCAGGGAGTTAGCACATTGTAGCAGGACAATCGCTAGATTTGGAACCAGGAGTTTTAAAAAGATGGCTCTGCTGCTAATATAGTTTGTGAATCTGGGCAAGTCAACTAATCTCTACAGGCCTCAGATTTCCTCATCTACAAAATGAAGTGTGGATTGGAGCATTTACTGTTCTCCCCTCCAGTCCCAAACCCCTCGGTAGCATCCTGTGGTTCTAATAATTAACCTTCCACATCTGCTTCAATTCACCTTGAATACATAGGCAGCACAATCCTTCAACTGATGAGGCCTTGGAACTCTTCTCTACCTTGGTCAGAATGTCAGAACATCCCCTAGAAACCAGGAAGCTACTCATTGTCATGATAGATGACTTAAGAGTTAGAAAGACCTGGCTTTGCAACATTGTGCAGTGATCAACTTTGATAGATTAATTTCGTCTCAGCAATACAGCACTCTAAGGCAATTTCAGAAGACATGATGGAAAATGCTATCCACATCCAGAGAAAAAAGTACTGGGTCTGAAAGCAGATCAAAATGTACTATTTCCTCTTTTTTTCCCGTTGTGGTTCTTCTCTTTTGTTCTGATTCTTTCACAACATGACTAATGTGGAAATATGTTTAATATGATTATACATGTATAACTTACATAAGATTGCTTGCTATCTTGCGGAGGGAGGAGAAAAAAATTGGAACTCAGATTCTCATAAAACTGAATGTTGAAAACTATCTTTGCATGTAATTGGAAAAAATAAAATACTATTAAGATAAAAACTTAGATTTGAATCCTGCCAGACACTCACTAGTTGTGTCACCTTGGGTAAATCATTTAACCTCTCTTGTTTTTTGTTTCTTCAGCTATAAAATGACAGTAATAAGAGTATCCAAGAGTATCACAGGGTTATTGTGAGTATCAAATGAAATAAAATAGTCTGTAAAAATCCCATCTTTTACTAGAAGCCTTCCCCAACAACTCTTAAGTCCAGTGCTTTCTCTGTTAATTTTTCTTGTATTTATCATGAATAATTATTATTTATCTTGTATTCTTTCCAGTATTTACCTGGTAGACAGCTTGCTTTTTCTATGTTTGTTTGCATGTTTTCTCCCTCATAGATTGTAAGCTACTTGAGGGCAAGAATAGTTTTTTTTTTTTTTAATATATGCAGCATCTAGTAGAATGCCTGGCACACAGGCAGTTAGTAATGCTGGTTAGTTGATTAAAGCATTCTGAAATCACAAAACACTATTTAAATGTTAGTTATTAAATTACTTTTAAAACTAAATTTTAACTTTTTCTAAGAGTCATCCATTCAGTACTTAGTACTTAAATGGTAAAAGAGGAAACTTCTATTGCTTGACTTCAATTCCTGTGAAGTAATTTCAAAAGTGTACAAACTACATTAAGAAAATCAAAGACAGGTCTTCAGCACCATGGGTAGGACCCTGGGGGGATTTATTAAAAGCCATAGCACAGCAAGAGAAGAATTTGCTGGATCTCAATTTGCATTGATAAAATATGTTCTCAAATTGATGACATCCATTGTTCAATGAAGCACTTCAAATATTTTAAAACACTGATAATTCATCCCTGGGAGTTTTTCTGATCCAGAGCACAGTCCCTCCCCACCTCACTATATAGTAAGGCTATTGGGCATCCTTCATGCAATAATTCCTTCCCGACTGAGATAAGCTTATCTTTATATTTCATCAGGTCAGCATCTGAGGCTTTCTAGCTTAACAGGATCTCCCTAAAATGGATACAACCTTCAAGAACCTAGGATTATTTCTGTAACACAAAGAAATACAACAGGATGTAACAGTATTTTTCTTTATTCAGAAAAAGCTCTGGGACCATATTTATTAAATATTTCTATATTTAAATATAGAATCAAAAAAAAAATCAACTAGTACCACCATATAGCCCTTCTACATAGTTAACACAAGTAACCAAACAAAAGCACAGAGGTTAAAAATCAGGGTTTAGATTTTTTTAGTTTATATCCATTAAGAAACAAAAAAGAATTAATACTGACTTGATTTGCAATGTTAAAGAAAAAAGCAATAGGCAAAGTAATGTACAATAATACTTCATCAACCACAGAGATACATGCCTATATATGGAAATGTGTATATGTTTTTATGAATTCCTATAAGTATAATTTTGTATCCCCATGGTTACTAAGCATTTATATACTTACATTAGAAAAATGATATAAGAAAACAATAATTTTCTTAATGCTATTATATCCCCTCTGTTCACATGCATTTAAAAATGTTATAAGACACCGGTCTCCTTTAAAATTCTCAGGGCTGAAATAGACTGATAAAAGCCAACGGTAGCATTTTAATGAGTAATCTTTGTGTTTTATGCTAAAGAGGATTTAAACCAAAGCCAAGCAGATCATTTAGGGAAAGAGGGAGTTAGTGATTTGGTTGCTAGGGAAACCTTCTTATCAGGGGGATAAAGGCTGCAATGGGCTTTTCCGCAGACCAAGAGTCAAGTCTTGTAGCAAGGCAATTTCATCCATCTTTTCAGTCTTCTGAGAGGGATGAGGAAAGAAACAATGAGCAATACCAGGGCTGGTAGTTTTCAAGGCTCCCATGAGACTGGCAAGACAGTTCTGTGTTTGGAGAAAAAGACTAGCTAGTTAAAAACAGCAGAGCAGCAGCAAACAAAATAAATGGCCCAGGCTATGAACCATTTCCAGTTAAAGGAGAAGCAGAAGAAAAAAATCTGTCAGAGGCTTATAGGTCAAATGGAGGCACAGCTTGAACACCTGGGACTTTGGGATCCATTAAGAATAATATAAATAGGTTAAGGAAAAAGTTACATTAGATGGAGCAATTACAGTAACAGTTGATGCCATGCCCCCTAGGTTCTTTGTACTTGTCCATATCATGCTTTATATTGTTTTTATTTTCCAATAATCAATTAGATATCATCAACAATTGGAGGTCCTAAAGGGTTAACACCCAGATGATTTCTTTGCTGAATAATGTTTTTTAGAAAAATGTGCTTTTCCACTACCATTACTACAACACATATACCACATGTGTGAAAGTCGTGTATAGGGTGAATCTGAGCATCTCTTTTGAAAAAAAAAACCAAACCTTTTTATAAAATGAAACGCTAATAAAAAAATTGTCAAATTACTAATGTAGAAAATAAGTACTACATATGCAGACATAATAATGCAGATACGTAATAATAAACACACCATAAGCAAAGCTGATGGAAAACAACAATTGTCCCTATTGAACTGTCATTCACATACACATTAACATATGCATGCACACAACATTAAACAAGGCATTGATAAACAGAACAGATTTAAGTTAACATTATAAAACATATGAACCTCAGAAATCTATATATAATGTTCTTCAAGATACATCCATTTTTCATTGTTCAATTTTGCAAAACAAATATCACCCTAAAAGGATTTGGACTAACGACTGTGCAGCCCATAACAAGTAGGTACTCAGAAGAATCTGCTATTGAAACTGGTTTTGTGAAATATACTTTGGTTTATAAAATTTTTAAATCCATTAAAATAACCACAAAATCCCATGAAGTATTAATAGGTCTATTTTCTCCTCCATATGAGGATTCTCTATGCAGAACACTACCCAGTCATCCCTTCTCATTCTGTGTAACCCTTCTCTGCTCTGGCCCCTCACAGGTCCACCCCAGCAGGGCCACTCAACAAGCTTCCTCTAACTCTCTGGATACGGATGTATCCAAGCAAAGTAGTTGTGTGCACATGTTTGTGGTCTCTGCTGTTGGGGCTGGTGGATTGTCTGAGTAGGCTAATCAGGTACATGAACTAAGTCAGCTTGAATGTTTGCGAGCAAAGGACCTCAGGATACTGTTTCCTCCAACAGATTCTTTTCCCCCATCCCCATCCCCAATCTATGTCAATAGGCTCCTTCCCTCCTGCTAACAAACATGCCCCTACCTCCCTAATCCTCAAAATACCTTCACTTGATCCTTCCATCTCCATTAACTGTTACCCTAAATCTCCTTTGATCTTTGTGACAAAACTCCTTTAAAAGACCATCTGCAATAGAAAACTCCAGTCTGCCCTCTCACTCTTTTCTTAACCCCCTGAAATTTGGCTTCCAAGCTCATGAAAGTACTCTTGAAAGTTATCATTTATCTCCTAACTACCAAATTCTATGAACTTTACTCAATTCTCATTCTATTTTTTCACCTTTGTTCAATCTTTTACCTCTCAGTCATACTCTTCTCCTTGTCACCGTGCAATGTCATCAGTCTTCTTCAAAAAACTGAGGCCTATCAACAAGTGTCCTAGGTTTTGGGGACACTAATCTCTCCTGGTTCTCCTCTTACCTATCTGACCACTCTTTCACTGTCTCCTTTGCTGGATTCCATATAGGTCATATCCACTAACTATAGGTGTCCCATGGGGCTCTGTCCGAGGCCTTCTGTACTATTTCTATACTCCCTCTATACTATTTCACACAGAGTTCTTATCAGCTGATGATTCTCAGGTCTAACTCTCCTGCCTTAATCTCTCTGCTAACCTCTAATCTTCCATTTCCAACTGCAGTTCTGATAACTCAAACTGGATATCCAGTAGACATCTTAAACTCAGTATGTTCAAAAGGAAACTAATTATCTTTCCTCTTACATCATTCCCCCTTTCAAATTTTCTTATTACTGTGGAGAACATGACCATCCTCATAGTTTCCCAGGCTCTACAACCTAGGAGTCATCTTTAACTCCTCACTTCTCTATATTCAATTTATTGCCAAAGACTGTAGATTCTACCTTGACAGCTTCTCTCTCTGTCTCTCTGTCTCTGTCTCTGTCTCTGTCTCTGTCTCTCTCTCTCTCTCTCTCTCTCTCACACACACACACACACACATACATACACACACACACTCTCTCTCTCTCTCTTCTCTACTCTGGGCCTGATGACATCTTGCCCTCATCAACTAATTCCTGGACTATTGCAACAGCTTTCTGGTTGGGCTACCTGCCACGGTTGTCTTACTGCAGTTCATCCTCCATTAAGCTACCAAAGTGTTTTTCATAAAACACAAGTCCATTCATATAAACCCCTCTACTCAATACACTCCAGTGGCTCCCTATCACCTACAGTAACACATATAAAATCCTCCATTTGACATTCAAAGCCCTTCATAATTTACCCCTCCATTACCTTTCCTGTCTTCTTGGATACTCCTTCACCTTGTATTGATCAATCCACTAATCTTCTTGTTGTTCCATGAAAGAGATACTGCATCTCTTGACTCAGCATTTTCTCTGGCTGTCCCCCATGCCTGGAATGTCCTCCCTCATTTATGCCTCCTGACTTCCCTGGCTTATTTCAAATCTCAACTAAAATTCCACCTTTAACAGGAAGTCTTTTCCAATCCCTCTTAATTCTAGTACTTTCTCACTGACCTCCTTATAGCCTGTGAAATATGAACAATCTGCCAGCGCCATGTAAGGAAACTGAATGGCTTCCATTTGAACTGTCTTAGGAAGATTGTGAGGATCACCTGGCAGGATAAGATACCAGACACTGAGGTCCTTACTCAAACCAAACTGCCAACCATTCAAACTATGCTTCAGAGAGCACAACTCTGATGGGCTGGCCACGTTGTTCAAATACAAAACATATGCTTGCCAAAAAGACTATTTTATGGAGAACTAGCAAGAGGCAGGTAATCACATTGTAGTCAGAAAAAACAATACAAGGACACTCTCAAGGTCTCTCTCGAGAACTCTGGAATTGATTTTGTGACATGGGAGACACTGGCACAGGACCACCGAGCATGACATGTTCACATCAGAAAAGGTGCTTGTGGTCTATGAGTAAAGCAGAATTGAAACAGCTCAAAGGAAAAGCGGGATGCACAAATTTAGAGAATCCACCCCAAATATTCACATGAACTATCTGTGCCCAATCTGTGGTAGAGCATTCCGAGCTCAGGTTGGTCTGATCAGCCACAGTCAGACACACTGAAACTTGACTGTATCATGGTGATGTCATTTTGATCCTGTTCAAGAACAAAGGACAACAACCATGACCATTACCTGTTTATCCTGCATATAGACCATTGACACATATTTGCTTATCTCCCCTTCCCCTCCCCCCCATTAGATTGTGAGCACTTTGAGGGCAGAGATTGGTTTAGTTTTTTTGCTTTCCTTGGTATCTTCAGAGCTTAGTATAGTAAGAAGAACATGGTAGGCGCACAATAAATGCTTAATTAAGGTCTACCTGCCTATGGAGAGGCAAAATAGCCCAAGTCAGAAAAATGGAAAAGGTTAGAGTCAGCATGAATTAGTACTGAGATTGGACATGAGTGGCTAATGCACATCCACCCTGGATGAGATCAGGAAACCAACCTATTTTTGAACTGAAATGAAATTAAATGAGGCATCTTTATTTCAGAGTGAGATATGCAATCACTGAAAAGACTTTGAAATTTCCCAAAGGTAATCTAGTCTGCTCCCTTTCTCCTGCTCAGTGTTTATCCAAGTTATATAAAATGATGGATAAGCTCTAGGGTTACTTATTCAAATTTACATTATCACAATCTGGACAGATAATTTCTCTATCCATTGGGTTTTTTCTGCATGGATGGTTAGACTGGACACACGAATGATTATGGATCTCATTCACGTGACTCTGCAGTGTTGAAGGGTCTTGATGTAACCAGAAAAATATCCCAAAGTGACATTAAATGCCTACTATGTACTAAATACTTTGCTTAAGCATATGGGACAGAAAGTACCCTTTGTACAGAAAGCACAAAAAGTACCCTTAACAAAAATTATTAAATCTATAATTCTAATTCAATTTTTAATGAAATCTTAGGGAGGTTCACTGGAATTTCTATAGAACAAAATTTCCAAAAGTTACTTTCATGAAGACTGAAAAGTTTATTTTTAAAGTTCTGTATCTTTAACTTGAATCTTCAGGGAATATCACCACATCGGGCACTCACGTTGACACCAGCCATCCTGTCCTCTAACTGCCAGAGATCTACACTCAACACATTCTCATACCCTTTAATCACTATTTCCCTTTCAAGTAAGTGCTTTTAAGTACATTTTAATCACAATTATTTCAGAACTGTAGGTGTTCCATATTATATTTCAGTGTCCTTAACACTTGCTCTTCTGCAATAGGGAAAAAATAAGTTCCTTAAAATTAAATGGAATTCACAAATATAGCTATGAAAAATGTCAAAATCAATGGCAAATAGTCATACTCTTGATAGCTTCTCAAGGATCAGCTACTAAATAGTGACCATGTACACTTGAATTTAAAGAAGAGTCAAATGGAAAAAAAAATCAAAGGTAGCAGAAGGCAGGTCTCTGCTTTCTTTAACAAAGCAATGACTCACTTAAATTCCAATTTATATAGTGCTTTACAAACCTTTTCCATCAACCCTTATATGGCAGATAATGAAAGCATTGCTAGCTATATATCAGGGAAGAGAGAAATTATTTCAGATTCATAGGTAGTAAATGATAAGCCCGGGACTCAGACTAACCTATCTTGAATTTCCAGACCTAACGCTCTTTCCATCAAATCATATTACCTGATAACTAGTCTGCCTCAATGATAGAAAGGATCCTCTTGCCAGCTTCTGTTCTGCAGTAACTTTTCTTGAGAACATCCCTATATCTAAAAGTTTCTTTGGAATAGCCCAAGCTAGAAGCTTCCTGTGTCCTAGCTGATTGGTGTTTCCTGCCCTGTGATTTTGGGCATGAGAGACTAATAAACAGGATCTCTATTTTTAAAAAAACCAAACAAACCTAAAAACCTATCATAAACTGGTCATGGTAGTTAAACCACCATGCTCTGAGCAGCTGACCTGAAGCACATGTCCAGAAGTCCTAAACCACTGTAGACTTATCCTTGTGGCCATGGCCTCTTGTGCCTGAAATTCCCCCTATGAATCACTCTGGTTATAGGCTTTTTCTAACCTTTCCCAGTCTTTCTTTGGAGGTGTTGGTTCCATCCCAGATTAACAAAAGTAAGTAGGCTAAGTTTTTGGTATCAGTCCTAGCTGCATTATAAAGCATCAAAGGGCAGTTCTAATTTAGAAGTATCAGTCCCAGTCCTAACGTTACCAAAGCATCACTGGGCTGCTCAAGTTTTTTTCCTCTATCATATCCACCCTCTAGCTTCCTGACTTGTCTCTCGCCGAGCCTTGTGCCCTTCCTCACACCAAAAAAATTGCTTCCAGCTTTACCTAGGCTCCTCCCAATAATGAATGAAAAAATGTTCTCTATAACATAATAATACTTTATAACAGAGAACACTAATCTGTGGAAAAAGACATGTTAAAACAGTATTATTTCAAAACACTACAAAATTAAAAGGACACAATATGTATTTACTAACCCCTACACAAGCCCATACTTGTAACTTTTGCGGGTAACACCGAATGCCAAGGGCATCATTGACCACCTGAATATGAAACAACTCCTGACTCTTGAGAGACACAATGGTGTAGGGGAAGATGAGTGGTTTGAGAGTTTGGAGATTTCAGTTTGGATCCTCCCTCTGTCACGACCCAATTGTTTTACAGTAGAACTTGGTGTCATCTACAAAATAGGAACGACAATATTTAAAGTAACTATCCCCGAAGGTGGGTGTGAGACAAGCTCTTTGTAATGTAAAATACTGTATAAACTGATTTATTACTATTACTGATACTCGAACCACCTAATAACATGATATGAAGAGCTACTTTCTTTCTGTTCTCCCTCCTAATTGGTATTAGGTTTTCTACAAACAAATAATTTTTTAAATGTTCTGAACTGAAACAACCAATAAAACTGAAATCTCTACTGTTTATAGTTTGGTTTTCTTTTTAATGTCAGCTGAATAATATGTGTTCTTAAGTTGGTTGTGTCTGCAGAATATGTACCCTATATCTTCAATTGCCAAGCACAGGGTTGGTATACAGCTTCCAAAACCTGAACAAGTAGTCAAGGCATTTCATTCAATCTACAGAGAGCATGACATATGAATGTCCTATCTTCCATAAACCCTAAGTTCCTTCTGTATGATGAACAGAAGATGCTCCTTTAACTCCTGTAACTTGAAATGATACAGTAGCATTGGTCAGAACCTGCTCATGGGCTCCTTCTAAGTGTCAAAGTTAATTGTCAAAGGTAACACTGGAGGAATTCATCATCACTTCCACATCAGGCAATTCTGTAACATTATTGAAGAAATATTAAAAATTGTGGTGTTAGAAAGGATAGCATGACTCTGAAAAAAGATGTAGTAATAGTCTCACTGAACTATTGGTTATAAATATGAAATATAAGTCTCTGAAGATGATTAGTGGTTCTGATAAAACATACTTAGAAATTCATTAAATGTTTTCCTCTTAGGAAAAGGAAAAACAGTCAAAGGTAACAGCAACTCATACTTACAAAGAACTTTAAAGTTTCCAAATCATCTTCCCCCCAGCAACCCCTGGGAGGTGGTGAAAATACCACCATCCCTGTTTTGTTGATGAGAAAACTAATCTTCAAAAATATGAAATAAGTAACTGTCTTAAGGTCAAATGATTAACAAGAGACAGAGATGAAATTAAAACTTGGATCTTCTCACTCCAACTTCATTATCCCCTTGGAATGACAGTGTATAATAGGGAGAACCCTGACCATCTGTCCCCGATTTCTTGTTCTCTACAAGATAGGAAGTCTCACTACATAAGAACCCAGAATGTTAGAGGTCTGAGATGGAACTTTTCAAGATGTCTCCCAGAGCTTTTTAAGCTGGTCTGCTCAGATTCTAGGTTGGTCATGAAATTCTTTCATGTGCAGGAATCTTGAGAATGTAGTTACAGAACTTATCATTTTTTAGCTTAAATAGTTTACCATCCTCATGCCTCGAATAGAAAGTGACAACAAAGTGATAAATAGACCTTCACTAACTATGCATTATTAGTTCAGGATCAATTTGATAATCATACAAGATAATCGATTTCCTATAGAAGCCCATGGCAGAGACAAATGTGGGTATGACTGTTCAGTTCAAAGCAGTACTTCATGGATGATACTGTAAACTCCAAATTCCTGTGCAGAAGGGGAAGGCAGGGTATAGATTTCAAATTCTCTAGGCAACAGAATTCCAGAATATAGCCCTCTACAGAAAGATTTTACAGGCAGCATCTGTCTATAGGTAATCCTAATTAGAGCTAGGAGTTCCAAAGTCTTAGTCTGACAGTTTCACATTGTAGAGCAGTGGCCTCTCAAGTGGGAGCCATGGTTTGATCTCCAAGGAGAATGGGATTAACTAACTGGTTAATAGGAAGATATTGAGGTTGAACCTTCCCCCATCCCCAATTATCCAATAGTGAGGCTTACCTATAATACAATGACACCTACCATTATTCTCCAACATCCCTCCTTTGCCAGCTCTGAGTTAGACAAACGCCCAAACTTCTCCTTTCTGAAGCAGGTCATCAGCCCCTCAGGAGAGTATTGACTCAGCCATTACAGGAGCAGTTTCAGCAGTGAGTGCCAACTGGGTCTTCCCATCATCTTGTGGCTTCTTCAGGTACCCCAGGCTAAATTGAGTACTCCCTCCTCATTTTTGGTTAGATGGTATTGCACAGATTAAGCAGGAAGGGAGTGACTGTGATTTGCCTCTCAGATTTAATTAGGTTATCCTGACACTAAAAACCAACCCCTCTGAACTTCCCTATTTCTGTTGAGGGTAGTGCCATCCTTCCTGTCATTCAAGGAGGTTTTATTTTTGACACTTCATTATCATTCACCCCAGATATCCAACCAGCTGCCAAATCTTGTCATTTCCCCCTCCACAAAATCTCTTTAACTTGTGTCTTTCTCTCCAGTCACTTAGCCTATACTCATGTTCACCCCTCATCACTTCTTGACTGGACTACCATAATAAAATCCTTCTAATTATTTGCCCTTCCACGAATCTCTCTCATCCTCTTCCTAGCTCCCAAAGTGATTTTCCTAAAGAGCAGATCTGACCCTGTCTCTATTACTCAATAAACACATATTGACTGAGACCAAATATTTTTTCAATTTTATCTCATCCTATAAAATTTCTAATTTTCAGTTTCATATTGTACATATTGAATATAGTACAATAATAAACATGACATAAATAAGTAAATGTACATATATTGGGGACTGCTCAAAAATGCTTTTTTCTTGATAGGTATGTTTGATCAAAAAAGTTTTAAGATCAATGTTCTAACTGTACACAGTATCAGCAGCATCATGTGACAATTAATTCTGAATGACTCATCTCTTCTCAACACAATGATCCAAAACAAGTACAAAGGACTCATGAAGGAAAATGTTATCCATATCCAGATAAAGAACTGATCTACTCTAAAATCAGATCAAAGCAGCTTTTTGTTTCATTCTTTCTCATTTTTTTTACTTGAGATCTGTTTCTTCTTCTACAACTATGATGAATATGGAAATGTTTTACATGATGGCATATGTATAAACTATGTCAAACTGTCTACTGTTTTCAGAGGAGGGAAGGGAAGGGAGGGAGAAACTCAAAATCTTATAAATAATGAATGCTCAAAATTCTCAATTTGTAACTGTGGGAAAAAAATAAAATACTATTTAAAAAAGAAAAAAAGATCAATATTCTTCTCTAGGGAGAAGGAAATTTCCTGATGGCATGCTCTTTGGAGAAAGAAGACAATCACCCACCATGTTCACAAGTAACATCCCACTTGAACAGCAAAGGCAGGAAGTTATTTGGAAAAATGGAAGTCTGATGGGAAGAGGGATCAATCATTCAGCAACTGTAAAGGGATGGGCAGTCAAACCACTGAGCAGCATTAAAGCTGGGGAGGGATTATTAAGGGGTTGCCACCCCTCACAGAAACCCCAAATTTAGGTCCATGTTTAGCCAGTGACCTATGGAATGCTTGATGTGTTTTTGTATCCATTTATGAGTTCCTGTGAGTCCTCTACATCTTCATTTTCTATGAAGTAAAGCAAAAGCTGCCCTGCCACGTCTATGACTATTATTGAATGACTATTATCAGATACACTTTGAAATTTTCCTGGAGGTGAGGGCAACAAGTCAAAAAGAAAAAATAGGTCAGCCTACAGAATCAGATCTAGTCTGTGAGAGGCCTGAATATAGATGAGATCTTGGGCCAGATGTCCTATTTGACATCTTATGGCTGAATCATACTGAAGTAGTCTGATAACTCAAACTTCTCAAGAAGAACCAAAAGCTCAGTGCATGAAGGTTGACTATAAACAACACATCCCTTTATATGCAGACACAATAATGACCTCCATAATTAACAAAGTGAATAATTAGCTTCCAAATCTTTGTAAGTAGAATAACTAGTGCTTAAAACACAAAAGGTTCTGAGAAATCTCTTTCTCGTTGACACAGGGAAACACTCTCCCCTGACATGGGGTTTTAACAGCTGATACCCCTAGAAAGTTACTGAAGCTCACAGCTTCCGAGCAAAAGCTAAAAACTGCCATTCCTGCAATGATACTTTCCCAGCTTAAGATACAGTGGCAGCCATGTAGCATCTACAGAGTTCTTAGGAGGGAAAAAAAGTACATGGGACAAACAGATAGTTGTACACCAACTCAAGTTTTCAGAGCCGTCATTCAAACTTAATCTCTCCTGATTTCAAGTGCAGAAAAACAAAACCTAAGAAATCCATTTTTCTGCAAGACCAAATTTTTCTATCATTGTTACTATATAATATAGTATACTATATATTACTACATAATATAATGCAACACTGTTATAGTAACATCAGTCATACTTCTCATATTATCAAATTATCTGTGTACCCATTTGTATCCAATTCGGGTATTCCACTGATACCTTCAGGAGAAAGTCAGGAAAGTCCCTGGGCCAGTAAAACAGACAATCTTCAGATATGAGGTCAAGGATGGGTGGCATTTTGCATTCAGAGAAGAATTGCCCCCATGAATAAGATTAAAGGTCCGTTTAAGTGAGTGCCATTTTGCTGCAAATTTTATATTTTAAATGCCATTTTAACATCTACCTTTAAACAACAAATGTACAAATCTCAGAGACTACCACAAATCAACTCCTATCAAAAACCTGAGATTACCTTGATTATCTATTTCCCTTTAGTGTCTGCTATTTGCAGTTTTTGTAAGAAAATTATCTGTTGTCCTGAGCTTAGAGATTAGAGTATGCAAATGACCTAGAGTGATAACCAATCTTCTCTTTTCATTTTCTTCGCTTGCCTTCTCCTTGCAGCAAAGATCTCATTTCAGGATAACAAGCTACTGTAGTCCCGGAAAGGTAAAAAAAACCATGTAACCAACCTAAAAGCTGAATTATATGAATTTCCACCTAGTTCCTCATGGAAGCACAGATTTGACCTGTTTTTTCCACCCCACCCCCAATACTTCATGTTCTTCAGCTTTTTCCTGACTCCTAAAAGTTATTCCTTATTTCTGAATATTGAACTATTTTCAAGGTCATTTCTTTAAGAGCATCCAAGGTGCTGTAAACTCTGCTGTTTTAATGCTGTTGCCAAAATATACATATATAGACATACACACAAATGAGGGGGTGGGGTATGAACTAAATAAACAGCAATAATAATTCTGCCTTCTTTTTCTAAAGCATCAGTATACATATCAAAGAAGGCTCTTTAATAAAACACAGGTTAATAACTTGATTATGCAAGCACTGAGGGGTTCATTAAATCTCATACTGTAGTCATGGAGGTTCACCGTGACAGATCAGTAAGCCCTTACAGCCTCACATCCATGGGTAGGCATAGTATCATCACACACCCTCTCTCTAGCTGCTTTGGGGTTTTTCCTATGATATTGCAAATATCTAGATACAAACTTAGATCATGAGAAATTTTTTGCTTTCTGTCATATTCCAAAATGAATTTATACAGCAATACAATTGCCCTAGGACAATGAATCTCCCTTGATTTACAGTTAAATAAGGATGACAGAGTGCTGACCTCATTCACCATTCCACTGATGGT
>JAQQSK010007119.1:0-14120 GCA_028658325.1 Potorous gilbertii
CTGAATGGCCACATTCAAAAAGTAGTCATTAGTGGTTTGATGTCAAATAGGGAGAGCTCCAATGGACTTCCCTAGAGACTAGTGCTTGCCCCTGCACTATTTTATACTTTCATCAATAACTTGGATGAATGCATAGACTATACAAAGCTAGATAGGATAGAAAACTCATTAACTTATAGATTTCTTGAAAGGATAGAACAGTGGACTTCACAGAACAAAAGTAATTCTATAGGCATTAAAAATTAAGCCTTCTGGAATATGATGTTCAATCTTTGTGCCACAGTTTGAGAAGGATATTCAAAAGTTAAAGTGTATCCAGAGCAGGACAATTAGAAAAATAATGGACTTTGACATGTGAAGATATGCACCATATGATGATCTGAGCATAAATTTAATCAGCAGACTGAGAATTTTAGTCAGGAGAAGAGAAGATTCATAAGGACATAGTAGGTATGTTCAATTATTTGAAATATTTTCATGTAGAAGAAGGATTAGACTAACACTGCTTGGTATGCAGAAAGAGTGAGAAGTAAAATGTGAAAAGAATCCCAGGAGGCCCAGTGAAGATGGTTAGCATGGGCTATTTGGAAAGAGATTGACTCCTTGGACAAAAATCAACCTTCTCAATGATATAGGTCAAACACTTCATTTTGGGAGACAGCTCTAGTCACTGAAACTCATGGTCCATTTTATAAGATACCAGGAGCATAAAGGTGCTTTCAAAGTTTCCTCTCCCTGATATCATCAATAGTATTAATTAGTGCTTCAACATAATTGAACCAATGAGCCTTTGTTGAGGAATATAGCAAGAATAGTAGGTAGTGGACATTTCCCTATCAGCACTTGGCAGACATTGTATTCTTTATTACATTGCCCTCTAGGGCTAATGGAGTGAAACTTGAAGCATATTCTATAAAGAAGTGGGTTCAACAAGTTATTTCTAAATGCTATGTAGCTTGTCAGGGAGATTTCTGACTTGTCTGCATGACATAGTCTTGCAATGTTGATCCATGGCCCCATTGAGCAAGTTGAAGCAAGTCACCCCTCATGCCTTTTGGGTCCCCAAGCTTGACTTCAGATAAATTCTGTTATGGATTCCAATTCCTGAACCTCTGGTGACTCACTGGTTTTGACTATATGAAGTTCACAAAATTGAATCTATCTCTATTACTACCTTGTCAAAGTAGATAAGAACAGAAAAAGAATAGAAAAAGAAAAAAATCATTTCATGACTTCCTGAATAGTGGGGAAGAACAACCTGGGGCTCTCTCTTCAACTGGAGGCCCATGGGAGTATTATGTGAATACTCAGTTCTGCTCAGTAGTCAATCAAAAAGCCTCACCATGAAGTAAGTGGACTCAAAATTGCTACAAAATGCCTGTGGATGTTCTGGCATGGATAGACCAAGTTGTCTTGCACCATCAGGAACTTTTAGAAGAGAGTTCAGATGTGATTGGTGAGCCAATGTTAGTGATATCTGAAAGATCAAGGATATTGGGAAATGTCTCACACAAATAAGAGAGTATCATTCTTATTTTTTTAAAAAAAGCAGAGTTAAATAGGGGTCTGCAAATAATAGACCCCCTAGCTTCACTTCTAACCTTAGCAAAATTCCTAAAGATAGTATTAAAGAGATAGAAAACATTTAGAATAGAAATTGTGGTCACAAATAACCAAAAATAGGTCATGCCAGACTAAAATTATGTTTTTGCAAGTTTACTAAAATGACAAATCAGGAGATATATGTGTGTTTGTGTATATACATATATGTGTATATAGTATATGTTTGTATCATAAACATAAATAGATAGATTTATTTGTGCATGTGTTTGTGTGTTTTCTAATTATCTTTTAATACTAAATTTAAATTTTTTACCAAGGATAGAGGTAAATCTTTTGGGCCTATGATTTGCTGAATACCATTCTGCACTTTTTGTTTTAGAAAATGAAGATGATATCCCCTTAACGGTACCATATTTACTCTATTGTCCATGATATTTTACTTACCAATGATAGTAACTCACAAATTACATTTGCCTATCTTTTCAGAATCTGAGGATGTAGTTCATGTGGGATATACCTATTGAACTCATGAAAGCCATCTAGGAGCTGGGTTCCTGTCTTCTTATTTGGATATTTATTCCCTTTTAGATTTTTCTTCTGCCTTTTCTAACTCAAACATCATTGTTTTCTCCTATGCACCCTAAGCAGCAATCTTTTTACTTTTTTGACAATTCTCTTTTTCTAAAATCGCTAAAAGAAATGAAAAAGCCCTTTTTTCACTTTCATCAGCTTTCTTTATTGGTATTCAATAATTACTTGTATTATTACATCTGATACTATGCTAACAATACAAGTTGACCAAATGAGTCTTGCCTCAGACAAACTGAGACCTAGGGAAGACCTTTGCTTCAAAAGGTCAAGGTCTATCACTGCATCTGGAGTAACCTCCAGTCCTTATAACCTATATATTGCCACTGGGCTCAGATACTCTGGAGGAGAGGGTGAGGGTTATCACTTTGCATAGCCCTGGTTCACTTAAATCCTTTTCATTTGCAAGTCAAGACATCCCACTATTTATGTCATTGGTTCTCTTTGAGAATGAAAGAAAACACATACACATACATACAGTCACACATACACACTGTTTAGATTTAAGTTGTTCTGTGAGTTCTCTGTGCATGTCTTTTTCGACAACTCCTGTGCCACCCCCTCAATGGATTTGTTTTCCTTTGTGTTTTCAGAATTTCCCTGTTGGGAGTTTCCAATAGCTTCAAAGTTGACTTCCACTATAGAATAATAGTATATATTATCATATCCATACTCACTCTAAATCCTTAGGAATCTATTTACTAAGTCAAAAATCCATGTCACTTTAGGTCCAGTTTTGTTTTAATTTTGTATCATAGAATGTTAAGGGCATTATTTAGTTTTCACAAAGCTTTTCATAACTTCCACTGCTAGTAACCAACTCTTCCCTGTGAGAAGGAATCAGATGCAAAATAAAATTTCTCCTTGTTGGTCTTTCCACTTATTGAATAATTAAATTATTGCTAAAGTAAAGCAAAAATCACTAACAACTTTCCTTTTTGGCAAAGATCTCTCTAGTAAATACATGCAACCAGATGGCCCAGTGGATAGAGTGTAGGCAAATGATTTAACTTCTATGAACCAGTTTCCTGATTTGGAAAATGAGGATAATAGTATCACCCATCTCTCAGAGTTGTTTGAAGTATCAAACAATATAAAGTGTTTAGCATGATACCTGGCACATAGTAGGTGGTATACGAATGACAGATTATTATAGTTATTATTGAATTCACCTGTCACTAATTTATCATGCCCCTATGCCATGTTTGTGATCAATTACTGAAATTCTTAATCTATTTCCACATCCTCTCCATGTGGTCTATAATATTCCCTGAGAGTAAAGTCACTTCTCTTTCTCCTTACATTCATCTTTATGCAATTACTGTTTGCCATAATTCCTCTCTCTGATTTATATATTTCCTCACATGAGTATACCTATCTCAAAGATATTGTAAGCAGGAAGGACTTCTGTGAGCCAAGGTAACTAAGAAGTAAATCACCATGCCTCTCCATATTCATCTACAAACAACCATCAAATAGCTCTCAAAAACAAATCCTGGACGAATAGAATCACAAAAATACAGGGGAAACAATCTTTGAGACAAAGAAACTTGGAAGATCAGGAAGAAAGGTCTTTTTCAACCTTGGAGAGGTGGAGCTAAGATGGTGGAGCCCTCCATCAAACCCCTCCAAACGCCTTAAATAATGATTATGGATAAATTCTATACTGGTAAAGCCCAAAAAAAGATAGAAGGAAGCAATTTCCCAGCTCAAGACAACTTAAAAGATTTTCAGGAAAGGTTTGTTACACATGGGTGAGAGTGGAGCACAGTCCAGCACAGGTCACACAAGCACTGACTCAACCCCAATAAACCATCAGCAGGCCTTGGGAGCCACTCCATCAAAAGTGGCAATTGCTATTTCCAGAGCTCTCATCCTGCAGATGGTAAAGGGGTCAAATACCTGGTCAGAAATAAATTTCAGGGGTTTCTTTGCTAGCACTGAGGCAGGACTCTAATGCCTTTTCTATATTCAGATTTGGGTCACACTTCTGGGTGGTGGTCCGAGGAGGAGGAGTATTAGCACACAGAGCTGCAGTGCAATGGGGAATCTTGTTACAGTTTCAGGGCATCAAAGAGCACTTGGGATGAACAGTTCAGCAGAGTGGTTAATACATCTCTTCTTATATCATATCAACTTTGAAGAACTGAAAACTTGCAAGACCCTAGAAGTATCTGGAAAAAGCTGCACAAACACCTGAAGCTGGGACAGTGTGCCTTCCATCTTGGAAGCATCGCTCTACTTCAACAAAGAGTTAAAACACAAGTAATAGGCTGAGAAAATGAGGAAACAACAAGAAAAAATTATGACCATAGAAAGTTATTATGGTAACAAGGAAGATCAAAGTAGAGTTAGAAGAAGATAATAAAGTCAAAGCTCCTAGATCCAAAGTGCAACCCCGCCCCCCCCGCCCGCAAATGATTTGGTCTCAGACTATACAAGAGCTCAAAAAAGATTTAAAAAATCAAGTAACAGAAATAGAAAAAAATTGGGATGAGAAATGAGAGTGATGGAAGGAAATCATGAAAAACATTCAACACCTTGGTAAGGGAGACACACACAAAAATACTAAGGAAAATAAGAGCTTAATAAATAGACCAGGTCAAATGGTAAAATAAGTACAAAAAATAACACAATGTGGAGAAGAATGCCTTAAATAGTAGAATTGACAAAGTAGAAAGGGAGAGGCACAAAAATTCACTGAAAAAATACTCCTTAAAAATCAGATATGGTGAAATGAAAAAGGAGATACAAAAACTCACTGAAGAAAATAATTCCTTAAAAATTAGAATTGACAAATGGAAATGAATGACTTTATAAGGAATCAAGAAAGAATAAAAACAAAACCAGAAGAATGAAAAAAATAGCCAACAATATGATATATCATACTGAAAAAACAATTGACCTACAAAATAGATCCAGGAGAGAGAATTTTAAAACAATGGGACTACCTGAAAGCTATGTTCAAAAAAGAGCCTAGGCATAAGATTAGGCTTTTGTTTGTTTGTTTTTATGTCTCTCCCTCAAATTTACCTTATGTTCATCTATTTTTCTATGGAATTTACCATATTAGTAAAATAACCAACAGAAGTCATTTGGTTATTTCAATATGTGTTAAAAAAAAGCTTTTGAGAAAATACAGCACTATTATTAAAAACACCAGATAGCACCAGAATAGATGAAGTTTTCCTTAAAATAATAAGCAGTTTCTATCTAAAACCACCAGCAAGGAATATCTGTAATGGGGATAAGCCAGAAGCCTTCCCAATAAATTCAGGGATTAAGCAGGGATGCCCAAAATCATCACCATTATTCAATATAATACTAGAAATGCTAGCTATAGCAATAAGAAAATAAAAAGAAATCAAAGATTAGAATAGCCAATGAGGAAGCAAAATTATAACTCTTTGCAGATGATAGTATATTTAGAAAAGCCTAGAAATCAAGTAAAAACTACTTGAAACAATTAACAATTTTATCGAAGTAGCAGGATATAAATGATAAACCCATATAAATCATCATCATTTTTATATGATCAATACAGACCAGAAGCAAGAAATAGAAAAAGAAATTCCATTTTTAAAACCTGCAATAATAAAACATTCTTGGGAGTTTATCTGCCCTGACAAATCCAGGAACTATATGAACACAATTACAAAACACTTTTCACACAAATAAAGTCAAACATAAACAACTAAAAATATCAATTGCTCATGGGTAGGCTGAGCCAATGTAATAAAAATGACAGTTCTGCCTAAACTAATTATTCAGTGCCATAACAATTAAATTATCAAAAAAATATTTGATAGAGCTGGAAAAAATACAAAGGAAGGTGACCTAACAATCTAAAACTATAGTATAAAGACATAATCCTCAAAATTGTCTGATACTGGCTAAGAAATAAATTGGTAGATCAGTAAAATTAATTAGGTGTACAAGATGCAATGGTGAATGACCATAGTAAACCAGTGTTTAATAAACCCCAGATTTTGAGATAGGAGATTACTATTTGAAAAAAATTGTTGGGAAAACTAGAAAATAATAGGATATAAATGAGTTATAGACCAACATCTCACTCTATAAACTGAGATAATGTCAAAATGGATGCATGATTAAAACATACAAGTTGACATTCTAGTAAGCAAATTAGAAGTGAAAGGAATTGTCTACTTGTCAGATCTGTGGGGGAGGGAAGAATTCATGACTACACGAGAAAGAGAATTACAAAATATAAAATCATTAATTTTAATTATATTTAATTGAAAAGCTTTTGTGCAAACAAAACCAATGTAACCAAGATTAGAAGCAAAGGAGAAAGCTGGGAAACAATCTTTATAACAAGTGCTTTTGGTAAAGACCTCATTTATCAAATATATAAAGATCTGAGTCAGATATAAAAGAACATAAGCAATTCTCCAAATGATAAAGAGTAAAAGACTAAGAATAGGCAGTTTTCAAATGATGAAATCAAAGTCATTAGGCATATGAAGGAGTGCTCTAAGCCACTTTTGAGTAGAGAAATGCAAATCAAAATAAAAGTGAGGTATCATTTCATATCTTTCAGATTGTCTAATATGACAAAAAATATTAAAATGATAAATGTTGTAGAGGATATAAGAAAATTGGACAGTAATGCATTGTTGATGGAGTTGTAAACTAATCCAACCATTCTAGAGAGCAAATTCAAACTATACTCAAAAGGCAACCAAACTGTGCATACCCTTTGATCCACAAATATCACTAACAGTTCTTTATTCCAACAAAATCATAAAAAGGAGGAAAAGGACCTACACATGCAAAATATTTATAGTAGCTCTTTTCATGGAGGTAAATACTTAGAAATTGTGGGGATTCCCATCAATTGAGGAGTGGTTGAACAAGTTGTGTTATATGGAATACTATTGTACAATAAAAAGATGATGAGCAGGCAGACTGCAGAAAATTCTACAAAGACTTGTAGAAACTTCTGTAATGTGAAATGAGCAGAACCAGAAGAACACTGTACACAGTATCATCAGCATTGCATGATGATCAACTATAAATGACTCAGGTCTTCTCAGCAACACAATAATCCAAGACAAGTACAAAGGACTCATGAAGGAAAATGTTATCCACATCCAGATAAAGAACTGATGGATTCTTGAAACACATTCTTTATTGTTTTTCTTTTCATGTTTATTGTTCTTTTAATATGTTCTTTCTTTCACAACTATGACTAATATGGAAATGTTTTAAAAGATAGCACAGGTATAACCTATACCAAATTGGCTACTATCTTCAGAAAAGGGGAGGGGAAGAAAGGAGAGAGAAAAATAGGATCTCAAAATCTTGTACAAATGCATGCTAAAAATTGTCTTGACATGAAACTGGGGGAAAATGAAATACTATTAAAATTTATAGATAGATAGATAGACAGAGAGATGGTGTTAACCATTATTGAGTTAGTTCTTAGAAAGATAAACAAAATTAGGCTACATGTGCATGTGTATTTCTTTCAAAGCTTGTGGAAATTGCATATAGAGATAGGCATGGGAGGTCATTGTAGAAAATGAACCCAACAATGGACAAAGGGACTTCATATTTTCAGAGTAATTTCCTCTTATTGCTCCCTCCCTTCCTGACTCAGGATGTTTATGTCAGCAAAAATTATAGTCTTCATATGTGTTAACCGTAATATAAGAAATGAATTTCTTAAGTGGACAGATAGTAAATAAAAAAAGATAAGGAAATGTCAGTGTCAACTGAAATTATAGATCCAGGATGTCTGTATTTCTTCTATCATTAACATGATATAACATAATATAGCATACATCTATAGGATATCAAGATAACAAAAGCCCAATTATTCAAGATAGCATCAGGGTCAAAGCACCTAGTGCTTGGTAGTAACAAACCAAAGAATGCTCCTGGTCAGCTTCATCTGGCCTTGAAGCTGTTGACACAGGAAGGGAATTTTGAGTTCACTCAGAGAGCAAAGTAAAGCATATCTGTTAGATCAGAGCACAGAAAGCATAGAGATAAGATAAGCTCAGAGTAGGCAAAATGTCTTTCCTCCTGATTAGAAAATCAAAGTTTTAGGCCTTTCTCAGGTCTTGTAGGTTCAAAATGGTTTGCGGAGTGTTCCATAACAGATAGACAGATAGATAAGAAAATGGCTGACCTAAAAAAAGTTAGTCTTTACATTTTGGGTAATTCTTACTGTTAGAAGAAACAAAAAACCAAAACCCTTCCCCCAAAATATAATGTTAGATACCCTTCCCTTAAAAAATGTATCCTGTTTCTTTTACTTACGTAGTACCCATCCAGGGCCATATTGCAGTCATAAGTTTCATCTCATTAACAGTGATAATTATGAGGACAATTGCCTTCTTGAATTGGGACCTATAGTTCGTATATTTCTGACCAAATCTTTGGGCATAAATGTATATACATTTTAAGCTGTGGATTTTGCTACAAGCTTCTTTCTTGAATTTTATCTCCTGTTAATTTCAATATTTAGTCCAAAAAGCTGAAGCATGAGAGAACATTAAAAAGGAATGGGCTAATCAACCACATCAAAAGTTGCAGAGAATTCAAGGAGCTGGAGTAGTTGCATCTATGCAAACAAATCACACCGTTGGTCTTTAAGAACCAGAAGGCCACAATCCTTCTTTTAATAGATCCTAATACAGAGCAAAAACTGAAATACTTTATAAAAAGAAGATAGAGAAAAGAAATTGACATTTTGAACTTTAACATTATTCTCTTGTGTTACTATGACAATTTAGATCTAATGACTTTTGAAAATACCAGAGAATAAGGGCTTTTGGTTGAAGAACTGTCAGCAATGGTAGCTAAATATAGTGACTTCTTAGGGCATTCAGAGGTCCCACATAAACTAAAAATGAAAAAGCAAGTCTTACATAAAACGAGCTCAACTCCATGTAATACAGGCATCTTACCTGAATCCTCCTGATAATGAAAAACATTTAAACCAAGCCACCCAGAACCCAAGAGAGAAGATATGGAGTACTGAGATGAATGTTTCATCAACCCTTCGACCTCTTGTTTAAGCTCACATGTTTTCCTTATTGCCAGTATAACACCATCCACCACCATCCTCTATTGTCACAGAGCTATTAGGATACATGGTCCTATTTTAACATTAAGCATGTCAGTTACTTGAAATAGAGTTAGGGATAAAAATAATAGTAAATTATGGGGCATAGGTATGGTATGTATGAAGAATTATTGCCTCCTCTACCACCACCAACAATAACACCCTCAACATGCCCCCAACTACTCACAGTATTTCAGGATAGATTTGTATAACTGAATCTAAGTGTGGTTGTGCTACCATTAATTGTTGTCACTTATTTATTACCTGGGACTCTTCTTTCTCTTCCAATTTCTGTCAGAGCTATTGGCTGAAATTCTCCTCACATTCCCAGAAAGCTTCCCCTCAATGGTGGAAACTTGTAGAATACAAAAATGATGGGCAAAATGGAGTCTGCTTTCACGAGTCAACACTGCTAAGTCCATTTTCCCATCCAGCAGGTCTTGATGTCTTGAGAGATTACAGTGATGGGCCAGTAGTAATAATAGTTCATGCTACTATATAGCAATTTGTAATTTACAAAACATTTTCTTTATAAACACTCTATAAGGGTAAAAGCACAAGTGATATTTTATCTTAAAATTAACAAGATCAAAATCCAAGAAAGAATACTAAAAATTAAACTCCTAGAAAATCTCCACACTGAATTCCAAAGACCTAGAACCCATCAGTATTTACCCTTTCCAAAAGCATATACAGAACCCTGGGTCTTTCTCTCCATCCAACTCTGGCACCCCATTTACCACTGAGACTTTTCATCTACCCTACAGATGCATTCTTCTGTAAGTGTTGCCTACCTAAATTAGGTATACATTCAAAAATCTCAATAGTCAAAATGAGAATATTCATCAACTCAAGCACAGAAATCTTCTGATCACATTTGCTACATACAAAAGAGGAAACACAGGCCTGAGGAGGTTAAGTATCATGTCCAAGCACCCATCTTGTTAACTGGAAATCTCATTAACTTCCCAGAGTTTCTGATGCTATAAAATGTTGCTCTCTGGAAGCCAGATTATTTTGATATATTCAACTCTGTTTCTTTTTCTTAATTTATTTACATGTTAAACTTCCATTGTCTTTTATACTTCCAAAATATTTCTGCACCCATTATTTCATTTCATCTTGACAATAGGGTTTCTTAGTTGTTCTCCATGCCTCCAGTCTCTCCAATGCACAATGCAAGATAACTAAGGAGGCATTTTGATCCTCATTTTACAAATTAAAAAACTGAGGCTTGTCCCTTGTCATATTATCACTTGTGGAGAAAAAATAATTAGATGAATGTCTCTTGACTCTTACTTCCATGAACTTTCACTTATACCATTCTGCCTTAGAACAAACTCTTGTATAGGAAACCTTACTAGTTCTGTCTAATATAAGAATGGAAACTACGAAGAAATAAAGCATCTAGATAAAAACATCTTTTTCAAGAAAGGGGGTTTATATTACTTTTAAGTAGCTATAATAATTTAAACTAAGGACTAACAAATTGTAACTGAGTAGAGTTCCTAAAAGACAGACCTTCTTTAATAAACAGATAAGGCACTCCTAATAAACAGATTGTTTTACATGTAATGGATTTGGTTAGGATCATTAAAAGTGTTAAAAATAATAGTAAAATTCTTCCTTAAAATATCATATGCATTGTTACTTTACGGAGCAAACTCTCTCTATAGACTGTGCAAAGGGGCAATCCATCTCTATTCAAAAGACCACATACTACAAATTATGGTGGTCCAGATGAATAAGGTCTAGACATAGTTTTAGTTGAGCCATTAGAAGAAGCTATTACGATCTATTATCATAACTAATAATAGTCATAATTACAGTCAGCACTGTCCATTGGTAATGTATTTTCTCTAAGCATGCAGAACATTATTTGACCATAATAATACACAATAATGCCTGATTTTCTTTAGCTTCTGAAACTGGCAAGCTGCAGTGTAGTTAAAGAAGTCACTTCCCTGTCTTGGCATCAGTGTCTCATCATTGCAATTGTCGTTTTGTTGAATTATTTCATTATTAATGCCCTTTTCAGCTTTAACTTCCTATGTGCTATGTTCTCACATTCTGTGTTCTTAATGGTCATTCCAGTTGAAATTCTATATTTTAAATGTCCTTCCATCCTTAATCATCCACATCAATGGTTTCCAATTTAAGGAACACAGGACCCTGGGGGATAGATTGATTGCAAGGATTCCAGTTTTGTAGAGCACAATTCACATTTTGCACTACAGCAATGATTATTTTCAAATACAAGGCTATTGTAATTAACAAAATATAATTATATTTAAATGTTACTGAATTTTGAATATCTTGCCATTATATATTTTCTTTAAAAAAGAAGTTAATATGACAACTACAATTATTATAGAAAATCTGTAAAAATAAATGAGAAGACTTCCTACCTTCAAAAAGATTAAACGTTTTAACCTTCACTGACTTAAATTACATTTCTAATACTATGTTTTATAAGGCCCTTAACTTTTAATTCTCAATTTTCTAACATTTTAACCAGTGTGACATACTGGGAAAAATTGTCTTAGAGAAAGTTATAGGGTTCAAATCCTAGCCCTTCTTTTCAATTATTGTGACACTTTAGTTTCTGCTCCCTCACCTATGAATGGGGAAGACTAGACAGTCTCTTTAAGGCAGAGATTATTAAACCTGGGAACAACAAATTTCCCTTTAAAAATATTTATTTGTTTATATCTTTGCTTATTTATCACATTATTTTATTATTATTTGAATTCCGCATTCTCTCACTCTTTTTAGCCCCTCTCCACTCATTGAGAAGGCAAGCAATAAGGAAGATGGTTACAAAAATGATAGTGCATTAACTATTTCAATGTAATTGATGTCTCACTGATTGTCAAAGGGGATTGTGGCACAAAATGATGCTATAAACACCTGCTGTAAGGTCTCTCCAAAGTATATTAGGTGGTTATGCTCTTAGGAGATTTCTAGTCCTAAAATTCTATGAGATGATCAGAATAAACTAGGAATCTAATCATATAGTTCTGTTTTCTTGCTCTAAATCCAAGTTTTTGTTGGAGTTATTTCTACAGAACAGACTTCTAAAAGAGAAACAAAGGAGAATTTGCATTTTTTACTTTTCCCTTTCATTTATCCTAAGTCCTATTCATTTTTTCTTAGTAGTATCTTTTATATCTACCACATTTCTCTATTTCCATTTCTACAACTCCAGTGCCAGGACAGCTAGGTGGTGCAGTGGATAGAGCACCAGTGCAGGAGCCAGAATGACCTGAGTTCAAATCTCACCTCAGACACTTGACACTCCCTAGATGTGTGACCTTAGGCAAGTTACTTAACCCCAGTTGCCTCATCCTGGGTCATCTCCAGCCATCCTGATGAATATCTGGTCACTGGATTCAGATGGCTCTGGAGGAGAAGTGAGGCTGCACCTGCACAGCCCTTCCTCACTCAAAACAATGTCAAGTGCAAATCATGTCATCATTTCTCTGATGGCATGGTCTTCTTCAGCAATGAAGAACGAACACACACACACACTCCAGTGCCAACTCTTATAGCTTTATGCATAAAGGACTGAAACAACAATATCTTAATTGCCCTCCCTGCCTCAAAGCTCACCCATCTCCAACTCATAGCAGGTAAAGACTAATCACATTTAATTACTGTTTTCATCTTGTTTCCCGCTTAATAAACTCCAGTGGCTCCCCATTTTCTCCAGGATCAAAAACAAAATGCTAAATTTGGCAGTCAAAATCCTTGAAAGCCTAGTCTGCTTCCAGTCTTCTTAAATGTTACTCCCTGTCATGTACTTCCAATCCAGTAACAATGGACTCCTGGGTGCTCCACTAACAGAATAATAAATTTTTTGCCTCTGAGCATTTTTTTCTGTCTTTCCCCCATGTCTGAAATATTCTCCCTCCTTCTTTCTATTTACTGACCTCTCTGGATTCCTTTAAGTTGCAACTAAATACCTATTTTTACTGAAGTGTTCTCTAACTCCTCGTAATTCTGGTTTCTTCCCTTAGCTAATCATTTCCAATTTATTTTATTTCTTAATTCTATTATTATTTTATTTGTTTTCAGTGTTCTAAAATCACTTCCATATAACTTAGATTTCCCCTTCCCTCTCTTTCCTTACCCTTTCCCTTTCCCCTTCCTATCCCTTCCGTCACCCCTCCTTCCCATCTCCCTCTTCCCTTCTTTCTCAAGTAGCAATGCAATATTATATAGGTTCTACACATATATTCCTAATAAATATATTTTCACATTAGTCATGCTGCATAGAAAAATTAAAATGAACAAGAGAAATCATGCAATAAACCAAAATGTAATTCAAAAGAAAATGATCTGGGGGGCGGGGCCAAGATGGCAGAGTAGAAAGACTCACATTTGCTAGCTCCGAATCCACAGCCCATGGATTCCCTCTAAAAAGAACTCCTGACAAATTCTGGAACAGTGGAAGCTGTGCAGCAACACAGTGAAGGAGATTTCCATTGCAGAGAGCCCTGAAAAACCGACCGCAAAGGTACCCTGGATGGGAGCGGAGCCCTGCCCTGCGGAGCGCTCCCCTGCCCTGCCCCAGCCACGCGGCCCTGAGAGGAGCCAGCAGACCCCAGCAGGCTTCAGGGACCTGATTCTCCCGCGGCTGTGAAGGTCCCTCCACCCACAGACGCACAGGTCAGTGAGAGAGACAGGCTGAGAGGGCAGCGGTCAATCTCCGGGACTCGAACCCCCTCGGGAGGCGGCAGCCGCGGCAGAGGTGGAGGCAGCTCAGCCAGAGACTCCCGGGGCGGGCAGGGGCTCAGCAGCGGCTCCATTGCAAGAGATCTCTGCATAAACCCCCTGAGGGAACTGAGCCTGGGAGGCGGCCCTGCCC
>JAQQSK010007120.1:0-14120 GCA_028658325.1 Potorous gilbertii
GTTACAAAATAAACCCGCACAAATCTGCATTCCTATATATTAGCAACAAAGTCCAACAGCAAGAGATAGAAAGAGAAATCCCATTTAAAGCTAGAGTAGACACTAAAAAATACTTGGGAGTTTACCTGCCAAAACAAACCCAGGGACTATATGAACACAATTACAAGACACTTTTTGCACAAATAAAGTCAGATTAAAGTAAGTGGAAAAACATCAGTTGCTCATAGGTAGGTTGAGCTAATATAATAAAAATGATAATTCTATCTAAATTAATTTACTTATTTAGTGCCATACCAATTAAACTATCAGATAATTATTTTCTAGGGCTGGATAAAATAATATCAAAATTCATGTGGAAGAACAAAAGGTCCAGAATATAAAAGGGATTAATGAAAAGAAATGCTAGGGAAGGTGGCCTAGCACTACCAGATCTCAAATTGTACTATAAAGCAGCAGTTATCAAAACCACTTGGTACTGGCTAAGAAACAGAAGGGTAGACAAGTAGAATATACTTGGCACTCAAGACACAGTAGTCAAGGAATATAGTAACCTCCTGTTTGATAAACTCAAGGACCCCAGCTTCTGGGATAAGAACTCACTGTTCGACAAAAATTGCTGGGAAAACTGGATAACAGTGTGGTGGAAACTGGGCATAGACCCATGCCTGACACTGTACACAAGAATAAAGTCCAAATGAGTTCACGATCTAGGTATAAAGATTGATACCATGGACAAACTGGAGGAGCAAAGAACAGTGTATTTATCAGATTTATGGAGAAGGGAAGAATTTTTTACTAAAGAAGAGATAGAAAGCATTATGAATTGCAAGATAGATAATTTTGAATACATTAAACTGAAAAGTTTTTGCACAACCAAACCCAATGCAACCAAGATTCAGAGGGATGCAGAAAACTGGAAAAGAACTTTTGCAGCTAATGTCTGTGATAAAGGCATCATTTCTAGAATATACAGAGAACTGAGTCAAATGTACAACTATACAAGTCATTCCCCAATTGATAAATGGTCAAAGGATATGAACAGGCAATTTTCAGAGGAAGAAATTAAAGATATCTGTAATCATATGAAAAAATGCTCTAAATCACTTTTGATTAGAGAGATGCAAATCAAAACAACTCTGAGGTACCACATCACACCTACAAGATTGGCAAACATGAAAGAACAGGAAAATGATAAATGTTGGAGAGGATGTGGGAGACTTGGAACACTAATTCATTGGTGGAGCTGTGAGCTCATCCAACCATTCTGGAGAGCAGTTTGTAGCCCCAAAGGGCTACAAAAATGTGCATACCCTTTGACCCAGCAATATCGCTACTAGGACTGTATCCCCAAGAGATCATAAAAATGGGAAAGGATCCCACATGTACAAAAATATTTACAGCAGCACTCTTTGTAGTTGCCAAAAACTGGAAATCAAGGGAATGCCCATCAATTGGGGAATGGCTGAATAAATTATAGTATATGAATGTAACAGAGTACTATTGCTCCACTAACAAGAAGACTTCAGAGAGACCTGGAAGGACTTACATGATCTGATGCTGAGTGAAAGGAGCAGAACCAGGAGAACTTTGTGCACAGCAATGACCACAGTGTGTGAAAGTTTTTTCTTGTAGACTTGGAACTTCATAATAATGCAAAAACTTAAAAAAAAAATTCCCAATGGTTTTCTAAGGCAAAATACCTTCCACACTCAGAGAAAGAACTATAGAATTCATTTACAGAATGCAGCAGATCATGTTTGTGTGTGTGTGTATTATGTTTTGATTTGTTATATGATTTCTTCCATTTATTTTAGTTCGTCTACACAGCATGACTATAGTGAAAACATATTCAATAAGAAAGTATATGTATATCCAATATAGAATTGTATGCCAACTTGGGGAGGGAGGGCAGTGGGAGGGGTAGGTGTGTGGGGGGGTAAAAATCTAAGTTTTATGGTAGTGATTGTATAACATGAAAAAAAAATAAATAAAATATTAAAAAAATATTCTTGGGAGTTTTTATTTTGAGATTTTTTTCAGGAGGTGACCAGTAGGTCCTTGAATTTTTACTTGGCATTGTCATTATAAGATATCAGAGAAGCTTTCCTTTATATTTTCTTGATATCTGACATCTAGGCTCTTTTGTTTTTTATCGTGGCTTTTAGGGAGTCCAATAACTCTTGGCCTCTCCTGGATATCTTTTCTAGGCCACAAGTTTTTCCTATGAGATATTTCCCATTTTCATCTCTTTTTTATTTTAATTTCATGTTCTTACTTCTAAATTACTCTTGGAGTTATTACCTCCTACTTAATCATTTCTAATTTTGAAGGGGTTATTTACTTCAGTGAAGTTTTGAAACTCTTTTACCACTTGATCAATTCTAATTTTTAAGAATTTTTTTCAGTATTTTTTGTGCTTCTAGGCTGTTTTTTTCCTTTACCATAATTTTCTTTAATTGCTTTTATTTGTTTTCCTAATTTTCCTCTAACATACTTACTTAATTTTGAACATCTTCTTTTGATTTTTATTGTATCTTCCTTAAACTCTTCCAAGAATTCTTCTTGAGCTGGTGGGCAATTTGCATTTTTCTTGGAGTCTTTGCTTGCAGTCACTGAGACCAAACTTCTCATTTGAGAGATGACTAAAATAATAAATAGAGGTTGTTCTTCGTCCAGCTTTATACAAAAAGGGAGCCCCTCAGGCAGGATTTGAACCCAAGTCCTCCTGATTCTAAACCCAGTACCCTACAATTACAACATACCGCCTTACTCTACACTGTTTTGAATAGCAATTTCAATTAAATGAAAAGTGACTAAACTGTCCAAACCTTTTAATCAAAGATTCTACCATGAGACTTACGACTGAAGGAATAATAAGAAAAGGTAGCGTTTAAACAGTAATTTTAAAAGCAATTTACAGACATTATAAAATGTAATCCTTACATCAACCCTCAGAGACAGGGGCTATTAATAAGCGCATTCTACAACAGATGGGGAAAACTAAGTCACTACTAAGTTAAGTGATTTAGCCAGGGCCACATAGTTAGGAAGTGTCAGAGACTGAATTTGAATTGAGGTCTTTTGATTCCAGAGGAAGCATTGTATCTGTGCCACAAGCTAACGAAATCATTCCATAAATAAATGTCTAACAGCAAAATATTTATACCAGAAATTTTTTGTGTCAACGAAAAACAGGAAACAAGTATTAATCAACTGGGGAATGACTGATGGAGTTATGGGAAGTGAATGTTATGGAATATTGTTGGGAGCTGAAAAACAGTAGTATTTCAGAGAATAACATCTTTACATTTATAGGGCTTTATGAATAGTATGAAATATGAAAGCTCTAAGATAATTCTGAAGCAAAAGTTCTCCCCTTGCTAATTAGATTCAAAAATTATATCTCCAGCACAATTCCTCTCATGTACAACTGAGTATGAGTTCCCCTTCAAAGCTTTCCCACAATCAGTGCTTTTACAACCATTCTTTCCAGTTAAGTATTCTGTTATGGACATACCTTCCTCTTTCATCAACAACTATGTCACCCCATGGAACTCATGCATAAGGGTTCTCTCCATTGGATTCTCTGACAAAAGTAAGAGATGGCCTCTGACTAAACTAAAATATATGTTAATATATAAATTTACTTAGTATGGAAATACATATTAACATAAATTTATAACATAATTTTATTTAAATATATAAATGTATGTAAGTAAAATTTAATTTTAAAAATAAATATAAATAAATAAAATTAGATTTACAAATTGAGAATATATAAATATGTTCCTCTGGAAGAACAAACATGCACTTGTTTAAAAACAATAGTGTTCTCTCCTCAGTCAGTCCAAACTCTCACAAACATATAATGTTTTTCAAATTCATGTAGTGATGACATCAAACCCTGACCATTTCTGACTAAGGGCAACATATTCCTTCACAGTCTCAACCTGACATCATATTGTTTTCAACAGCCAGGAAGGTTTGAAATTGAAGTGGAAATTGATTCCAAATGGATGGTCCCAGGCATGCATGTAGGGTCACATGCTCTCTGTCACTCCACCAGAGTAGTTCCCTCTTTCCCAGGTTGCCTTGTAAGTACACGTCACCAGTAGGATATTCACCAGATCAAGATGTTACATCTTTGCATAGATGGCAGACTCTTTGGAAACCAAGACCATATGACAAGCCATGCTGAGACCATCATGGTCTCATAATTGTTTTACGAAAACAGTCCTTCTATTGGCCCTCATTACAGGCTTAGGGTTTGTTTTTTCTCTGGTTTGAACTTATACTTCTGTTGAGCTATTTTTTCTTTTTTTTCCCTTTTTCTTTTTTCATTAATATTAATTAACTAATTAAATTAAATAGCCATTAATGCTAATCAGTAATAAATAATGTTTACGGAACAAAACAAACATTTCCATAACATAGCACAATTTTTAAAAAAGATAATTGGCATGAAACTGCTATCCTTGGAAATCCTAAATAGAAGAATGCTCCTGGTCAGCTTCATCCAGCCTTGTAGTTGCTGACACAGGAAGGAGTATTTGGATTCACTCAGAGCACAAAGCAAAGCTTGTCTGTTATTCCAAACCAATGTGAAGCATTATGGGAGATTAAGCTCAGAGGGGGCCAAAAATGTCTTTCTCCTGGTTGGCCAGCCCAGGTTTTAAAACTTTGGCAAGTCATGGGAGGCTTTCAAAGACCTCATAGGATGCTCAGCTGCCACAAATATTCTCATCCAGCTTGTGGTTTTTCCAATGTTCATGTAAAGGATAGTAGATCACATACATAGGCCTTCAATTGTTTCATGCATCTTGATGGATTCACTTAATCAACTTCTTTTCATGTTATGAATAGAACATCCTGAATCCTACCTGCCCTCCTTCCGTTGTCCAAAACTTACCCTTTCCTCCTCTCAACTTGTAATGCCTCTAATTTTATCTATTTAGAAATGACATGACCTACTTTTGCATCTTGGTTTATATCCTGGTTAGTTGTTTTTACTATAATCCATTGGATTTATCTGATTTTTTTGTGTATAAATGTCTACTTTACTCTGTATTTGATGTCTTAAGACTGGCTGGGAGAATCAACCGATCCATTCATTCTGCCTGCCTGGTCAATAAATCACTGATGCTTAGACTGTTTCCTTAGGTACTATTAATTACCTACCCCACCTTTGTCAAAGCTATCTAGTTTGGACTCTGGCCACCTCGGGAATAGTTTTGGGGTGAGGGATTCCCAGGAAGCTCTGGTGATTTCACTATAGGATCTGTTGGAAATTGACTGCCCCAGTGGTCAGATGCCTTCCCTCTATCCCATTATCTCCTAAGCTCAGGTAAGGTATAGAGTATAGCTTGAGTTTTGTTTTTGTTTTTGTTTTTGTCTTTAAGGTTTGGCAGTTGCTCAAGGGAGTGAGGTGCTTTGGAGTTGACTTTTGGTTTCTTTTATTATTTTTTTCCCCCAGAAGTCATGTGCGTTTCCCTTTGGATAGAATTTTGATAGCATGGGACTAAAGGATGCTCCTGTTAGTAACAGGAGTGAATAAAACAACTTTTTCTAGTATCATTTGGTACACACCTCCCAGGGACTCTAGTGGTCATTTGTTCTGGCCACAATATGGGTCTTCTCAAAATGGTAAACTAAAGAAACTTTGGGTAGCAAAAATCTTCTGCTCAGATGAACTACTGGTTTTGCTGGGCAGTTTGAAACTATAGTTTGTGCCTGCCTCCCTGTAATGACAATTTAAAAAGAAAGGTCTTTCCTATTCATTAATAGGACCATGTGACCTGTTTAAATCATCTGGAAGCCTAAGTGACATGTGATGGGAGGAGTTTGCTGAAGGAATGGAACAGGAGCAGTGGGAACAGATCCTGAAGGAAGTTAGTGAGAGTGTTTAGGGTGAAGAAGAGAAGATGCAACCCAGTAGGCAGAGCAAGGCTCATGAGTGTTTGCATGTTAGAAGGCCCTAGCTTGGTGGGGAGAGAGGGAAGAGTCTGTAGAATACCTTTGTCTCCATCAGTGCTAATGTGTATGGACTTCATGGCTACTATGATAGATTTGACTTTATGGTGTGATTTGGCTTTCTAGTGTTTCTGTCTACCCTCCTTAGGAAAATCTTTTATACTGTGTGGTTCAGAACTATGACAGCATAATCATAGCCATCCTCAGTGATGTGAATATTGCGCAGGGCATATATTTGGCATCACAAACAGGATCACAGGATATAAAATCTCTATCGGGAGGTAGAAAGAATTTAGAGGAAGAAGCAGACATCCCAAGATGGGAGAATTATGGTATTATTCCCTAGTAAGGGAATGGGCTAAAAACACTGGACTCTGTGAGAACTGGGAACCATGGTTACAGGAGGGGGAACCTGGAGATTTAGAAAGTGCTTGCAAGGAATACTAACAAATCCAGGGAAAGAGCTGGCAAGGGTAAGTAGGAGAGGCTGAATTTTATTGACAGGTTACTGTATTATGTATAAGAGCAGAGACAAGCAGTTGAAGGAAAAATTCAAATGGAAAAAGGATTAGCTAATTTGCATGTGAATTCTCAGTGTTTGGGCTCTCCTTTTAAAAAGCAGGCTAGGGGGTGTCAGATGGAAGAAAAGGCTGTTCATTTTGCTCAGAAGAATCAGAAGGCTCACAAAAGAAATGTTCATATGACCTTTGTGCAGACCCAGTCTAGTTGCCACAGTGAGGACTTCCAGGGGAGGGCATGGGAGGAAAACATAAGGAAGTCAGAGCAGGAGAGTGAAACAATGTAAGAATGAGAATCTTCTAAGGCAGAAGCACCCTCAGCAGTGAGGCAGAAACAGGAGAACCAAGGAAGTAACACAGAATTTAGGGAAATAATTGAGGATTTTACTCAGTAGGAGGTCACAGATACTTTGAGTCAGTTCAGACAAAAGATGGGAGAATCATTAATATCTTAGATAGTGGGAATTAGTGATGAAGGGGCTGTCAGATTATCTATAGATGGCATGGATTGCTTGAAATTTATAGGTATTAGCTAGAATCATTATTTACAGCAAGCTTTTAGAGATTACAATCTTCAAGGAGGTGACAATATGACTAATCTGTTAGTTTTGACTGTAAGAGGATACGGTAGGGCAGTACCCTACTGACTCTATGTGGCCTAGTGGAGAGGGAACCTGGTATTCACTCGGGGACTGTATAAGAAAATAAAGCGGGGGAGGCAGAGCCACGATGGCAGAGTAGGAAGATGCACCTACTCAGGCTCTCCTTCCAATGTTCATAAAATACATATAAAAAATGACTGAGCAAATTCAAGAGCAGCAGAAGCCACAAAATGACAGAATGAAAGAGATTTCCAGCCTAAGGCAGGCTGGAAGGCCAACAGGAAAGGTCTATCACACTGGGCATTGAGCAGAGCAGAGCCCATGTGGCACATCAGGGATGGGACCCAGGACAGGCTTCAAGACACCAGAAAGCAGCTGTGGGTCCCAGATCTGTCAACTCACAAACACCAAAGATAGCTTCAAAGGTCAGTGAGAAGAGTGAGAAGGAAACTCTGAGGTCTAGCCTTGGCCCCAGGCAGTGCAGCTTCCATTGTTGGAGCCCTGGCTTAACGGCCCTGGCAGAATTGAGCAGCTGATCCCAATTTCAGCCCTAAATGGCCACCCTGAGGTGAGAAAGAGTGCGGATGTGGTGGAGCTGGTGGAGGCCCTAGAGAAGGAATCTTGCTCATAGACCAGGATGAAATTGCTAATGTTATAAAGGAATATGTTGAAGCAGGAGTGTTAGTCCCCACAACCACTTGATGGTATAATCCTGTTCTGGTCAGTATGAAAGTCAGATGGGACATGAAGGATGACAGTGGATTACTGACAACTGAATAAGATCACTCCTCTCTTGGATGATGCTGTTCCATATACTATTACCTTAATAGAAAAGATCCAGAAATAGGATGGACTTTGTCTGCAGTTACTGATTTAGAGAATGCTTTCTTTACTATCCCAATAGATTCTAAACAATGGGAACAATTTGCTTTCACTTGGCAGATCTGCAAATACACTTTTACATGCTTTCCACAAGGATATCTGCATAACCCCACTATTTGTCATAGTATTGTGGCTGAACATTGTGATGAATTAGAGCTACCTGGTGTACAGTTTCTACGTAGATAATATTATGATCTATGGAAAAAATGTAGAAGTGGAAAAGAGTTTGATGCTTTTAATTGAGAGTATGAAGAGCAAAGGGTGGGAGATTAACCTTGCAAAGATTCAGGTGACAGCTCAAACCATAAAGATTTTGGGTAGAAAAATGGAATCAAGGGCTGTGAGAGATTCTTCCACAAGCCTGACAAAAGAGTTAGGATTTTCCTATTCCTACCAATAACAGAGAGACCCCAAAGGTTATAAGATTATTTTGATATTGGCAACATAACATACCACATCTAGGACAAATTTTGAAAGCTTTTTGTTAAATTATTAGGAAAAATATGAATTTGATTGGAGATTTAAGCAAAGTTTCTGAAGAAGCCAATGTTACTATATAATTGGCCCTAGACTTATGTCCTATGCAAAATGACCTGATGGAACTACAAGTGACTGTACAAGATGAACATGCAAACCAGAGTTTATGGCAAAAACAACAAAGCTGAGATGTACCCTGAGGATTTTGGTCTAGGAAACTCCCTTCATCTGGATTTCAAAATACTCCTTTTGAAAGGCAGTTGTTAGCTGCATATTGGGCTTTGGTAGAGACTGAACAACTGACTCTGGGCTATGAGATAATATTGAGGCCTGGAAGCCCAATTATGCCTCAGATAATGAATACCCCAGCTTCTTACAGAATTGGACACATACAGGAAGCTAGCATAATCAAAGGAAAATAGTATATTCAAAATTGATCTAAAACAGACAACAGCAGAATTTCTGCTTCACATGATTTACATAGATTTGTATGAATCAATAGCAAACACAAATACTGAGGGAATTGATACACCCTCTGAATCAAAGGCACAGTTAATACAGTTCTTGATAAAATGGAATAAGGGAGATGATGTATTAACTGAAGAACCAAAGGGGTATGCATGGTTTACTGATGGGACAGCAAAATATGTGGGCCACAAATGACATTGAAAAGTGGTAGCCTATAATCCATGTACTAGACAGACTTTAGAAAGTACTGGGATAGGTGGAAGTAGTTAACATGATGAACTTATGATAGTACAGCAAGTTATAAAACAGGACAAAGATGACAGTGTCATATATTCACTGATCTATGGAAGGTAGCTAATAGGTTAGCTACATGGATGCCCATGTGAAAACCATCAAAATTCAGAAATTCATGGCAAACAAGTATGAGGTAAAGAATTATGGGAAGACATATGGGATATTTTCTTGGTTACTAATTTGTCAGTTTTTCCTGTAGATGCTCACTTGACCTCACATGCCTGAATGTGAGTGTAATCCACATGCTGACTGACTAGCAAAGATTGCTACTCAATATATTGTCCTTACTCTGACACTAACTGATGATCCAGTACTAGGAAAATGGGTCCATCCAACAGTCAGTCATCTAGGGGTCCAGGATACATGCCACTGGGCACAAGACTGAGCTATTAGAATCTCTCATTCATTATAAAACCAAGTAGCAGAGGAATTTGGAAAAGGAATGACCTGTTCCTTTGAGACTTTTGCCCCTTGTCCAAAAATTTTAGGGCCCATTCATTGGGGAAAGTAATGGGGTTCTTGTGCTGAAGCTACACTCTAAGATATTATTTATCTGCTAATTTTATGTGCTATCTGTTATATTGCTGTAAAGTTCTGTTGACATCAGTTACTTAAGATAATATTTTATATGCCTATCTTCTGTTAGCCCTGTTACAATTCTGTTGATAACCTCTCCCCAACCAACCTATGCAAATGAATAAAAAGATCTTGGGGTCAAATGTAATGGCAATTTAAAAGGAAAGATCTTTCCCATTCATTAATAGGCCCATGTAACCTGTTTAAATCATCTGAAAGCCTAAGTCACATGTGATGGGAGGAGCTTGCTGAATCAGTGGAACAGAACCTGGAGGAACTGCGTGAGAACAGTTGGGGCAGAAGAGAGAAGACACAGGCCAGCAGGCACAGCAAGGCTCATGATTGCTTGTGAGAAGGCCCTACCTGGGGGTGGGGGGTTAGAGTGAGAGGCTTGGAAATGCATTTGTCTCCAGCAGGGCTAATGTGTATGGACTTCTTGGTTACTATGATAGATTTGACTTTATGGTATTGGGATGTGACTTTCTGGTGTCCGAATAAACGTTTTTTTCTGCCTTCTACATGGAGAGTCTTTGTGATTCAGAACTATGCCAGCAAAATCATAGCCATCCCCACTGATGTAAATATTGCCTGGGGGTGTATTTGGGATCACAAACAGGATCACAGGGCATAAAATCTTTATCAGAAGGCAGAAAGGATTTAAAGGAAGAAGCAGACATCCCAAGATGGGAGGATCCCTAGTAAGGAAATGGGCTAAAAGCACTGGACCCTGTGAGAACTGGGAACTGTGGTTACAGGAGGGTGACCTGGAGATTTGGAAAGGTGTTTGTAAGGAATACCAATAAAACCAGGGAAAGAGCTGTCAGAGATATGTAGGAGAGGCTGGATTTTATTACAGGGTACTGTATTATGGTATCCCAATGCCCCAGCTGACTTCATCAGGCCACAGGTAATTTCATGTATTTTCAGTGTTCTACAATCACTACCATGTAACTTAGTTTTTTTCTCCTACCTCCCCACTACCTCCCCTAGATGGCATACAGTTTTATATAGATTCAACACATACATTCCTATTAAATACATTTTCACTATAGTCATGCTGCATAGAAGAATTAAAATGAATGGGAGAAATCACATTACAAACCAAAATGTAATACAAAAGAAAATGATCTGCTACATTCTATGGTTTAATTCCATAGTTCTTTCTCTGGATGTGGAAGGTATTTTGCCTTAAAAGACCACTGGGAAGTCTTTAAAGTCTTTGCATTGCAATGAAGTTCCATCTCTACTAGAAGAAACTCTTGCACACTGTGGTCATTGCTGTGCACGAAGTTCTCCTGGATCTGCTCCTTTTGCTCAGCATCAGATCACATGCATATAGATTTTATAAATCAATCTCTACCTCAAATATGGAATTATTTTCTGAAAATTTTCTAGATTGGCATGACAATTGGGGGATTCAAAAGTATCACTTCATATATATATAATATATAGATAGATAGATGTATCTATATATCTACATATCTATATAGATATAGATATGGACATATGGACAGGTAAGATAAAGCCTCAATTAAATATCCAGACCACCTCAGCTCCCTCTCAGGTTTGGAGTCCTGACCAAACAAACCTGCATCCTTCCCAAGGTTGGCTTCCTGCCCAATCTGTCTTGTCTTCTCCTCAAACCCTTTGCAAAATACCCCTTCCTCCTGTTTAGACTTGGTGGTCTCTCTCCAAGTAGCTCTAACCCCCTTAAAATCTCAAGCTCGCAGCCAAGCTGTAGGCATTCTTTCAAATCTTCGACCCCTGACGAGGGAAATTCAGTTCCTTTCCAAAATCCATTTCCTAATACCTTTTTCTTTTATTGTCACCAAGCAAATCATGGATCGAAGTTTGACAATGTAAAATATTGGGATTAAAGATGCAAAAATAGGCAGAGGTGACCCTGGGATAACCCAAGCTCAAGCTCTCTGGCATGAGGATGTGTGGGATGGATGGGGATAATGGTTTCAGCTGAGGATCCTTTAGTTGTCTTGGAGCCTGATGAGCCTATCTGATCCTGAAGGTAAATTATTGCTCCACTATTGGACCCCTAGATGTAGTTGGGATCTTGAAAAACCTTTTCACTATAACCATTGTCAGCCCAGAATCAATACTGTTGGCCATTTCATCTGTGAACATTCCTTTTTCCTGTTGCCAGAGTCCCCCATTACCCTGTGAGGTCACTATATTGTCTAGAATCTCAGAGTTATGATGACCTGCTCCTTAGATGCATTTCTGACACAGCAACTGCCTGAGGACTCACTCTCCTTGGTCTCTATATTGGTTCAGAATATCCAAGGGAGACCAAAGGATAGTGTGAAATACCATCAGACATTCCTGATTTTCTGTGGGATTCTTGGTGCTGAGATGTGTGATTGTTAAAATGTGCTATTTTCATTAAAGTTAAGAGGGATGCTCTGCCCACCCCCATCCATTTCTCAGAATTCTTTGTCCAGGAAGGGTACTGAAGGTATTACACCCATTATTGACTCTTTGAAGGATCAAGGTGTCATTATTCCATGTAAATTCCTTGGTAACTCTTTTTTCCTCCCCAGTAAGAGATACAAATACAAATTAGAATCCATTGTCATGCCCATTACACTTTTTTTTTCTACAGGATTTACATGGTATTAATGCTTTTCATTCCTAGACCCCCAATCATCCCAAATTCTGTGACCATCATCTCCTCAGTACTTTGTGAGGTTACCTGTGTTTGTGTGATAGATCCTTGCTCTCCCCAGATGCTCTATACTTCTTTGAGTTCTCCTGGAAGAATACACATTGGAAGTGGATCCATTGGCCTCAAGGGTACACAGAAAGTCCTGCCCTATACTCTGCTTTTAAGAAACTTAGCTTCCATCACTTTTGGGGGCTCTTCTCATGTGCAGTACATTAAAGATCTGTTAGAAGTTTGAGATCTGCCAAGTTGACAGTCACCATCTCCTTCAGCTTCATCAGAAAGTCTGGAAGCTTTCCAGATCAAAGGGCCAATGGTGTCTCCTCCAAGGTGATTGACTTGGTCTCTATTTTGTCACCAGCACTTATTTCTCCTGAATTACAGTAGTGGTTCTTCAATACTTGTTGAAACAGATGTCCAACAATTTTATATTTTCCTAGGAACAGCAGCATCCTGCTTCCAGTGGATTCTATCTTTTAATGGGACTACTAAGCCCTTGTTGTTTTTTTTTTTTTAACCAGAGACTCTTTCTGAACCATTAATCTGAGAACCTTAACACCATCATTTAAATACTGACTAATAGAACTGAAGCAGAGCAGTGAGGAGGGAAAAGGTAAACAAGGGTGAGTATGGTAAAGAAAACTAGGAAGGAAGGAAATACACAAGTTTCTATAGCTTAGAATGTGAATGGGATGAATTTGCCCTTAAAATGGAAAGGGATAGCAGATTAAAATTTTTAATTCAACAGCATGTTGCTTCAAGGAAAACGAGAGAAATACCCAAACATAAAATAAAAGGAAAGAGCAGAATTTAGTATGTAACAAAAAGCTGGGAGAGTAATCATGACCTTGGACAAAGTTAAAGTTAAAATGGATTTAATCAAGAGTGAAAAATAGAGAAACTAGAATGTGTCAGCAATATTATTCAACATTGTAAGCCATTTTAAAATGCCTAGACAGTACAAAATACTTGAGTGTATACTTGCCAAAATGGACACAATACCTTTATGAACACAATCATAAAAACACTTTAAAAAATAAACTCATATATAAACAACTGAAGTAAAATTTATTGTTCTTGGGTGGAAAAAGTCAATGTAATTTTTTTATGGGAATTTTACCTAACTAATCTGTTTATTCAATGTCATCACAATTAAAATTACTAAAACATTATTTTACTGAGCTAGAAAAACAACAAAGTTCATTTGAAACAACAAAAAGTCAGGAACTTTCAGAAAATCAGGGGAAACATGAATAGGAAGCAGATTCAGCAGTATCATACCTTAAACTGTCTTCCAGTGTGAGAGCATTATTAAAGTCTAAAATGAGTAATTTTGATTGTTAAATTAAAATTTTCTTATAGAAACAAAACCTATATAGCAAACAACAGGAGGAATGCAGAAAATTGGTGGGGAGGAACTTTCATAGACCATCTTTCAGATAGGATTTGATTGGTTTGGAGTATTGCTGTGGTGCAGGAAATGAGGTGGTTGTTTTAAAAAAGCATGGAAGGGGCGGAGCCAAGATGGCAGAGTAGAAAGACTCACCTATGCTAGCTCCGAACCCACAGCCCATGGATTTCCTCTAAAAAGAACTCCTGACAAATTCTGGAACAGTGGAAGCCACGCAGAAACACAGTGAAGGAGATTTCTGCTGC
>JAQQSK010007121.1:0-14119 GCA_028658325.1 Potorous gilbertii
CACACACACACACACACGTGTATACAGCGAGCACAGGGTGAATTGAATAGGAAGTGATGACATAAAAAAAGGGGTGAGAGGGGAATATGTTGGGAGGAGAAAGGGAGAAATAGAATGACGCAAATCATCATAAAAGAGTCAAGAAAAAAAGCTTCTTCAATGGAGGGGAAAAAGGGGGAGGTGAGAGGTAAAAGGTGAAACTTTCATCACTTTTGACTTATGGAGGGAACAACATGCACACTTAATGCATGTTGAAAATCTCTCTTACACTACAAGAAAGTAGGGTAGAAGAGGATAAGTGTGGTTGGGGAATGATAGAAGGGAGGGCATGTGGGAGGAGGGAGTAATTAGAATTAAGCCCTTTTATGGAGGGATAAGGTCAAAGAAGAGATTAGAATAAATAGGGGGCAGGGTAAAATGGATGAAAATGTAGTTAGTGTTACACAACATGACAATTATGGAAGTCTTTTGCAAAAATACAAATGCAAAAAATATAGATAATCTATATTGCGTTGCTTGCCTTCTCGTTTGGGATACATGGGGAGGGAGGAAGGGAAAGAAGTTGGAACTCAATGTTTTAGAAACAAATATTGAGAATTGTTTTTGCATGCAAATGGGAAATAAGAAATACAGGTAATGGGATATAGAAATCTATCTTTGCCCTACAAGAAAAGAGAGAAGATGTGGATAAGGAAGGGAGGGGTGTGATAGAAGGGAGGGCAGATTAGGGGAAAGTGTAATCAGAATACAAGGCATTTGGTGGTGGAGGGGAGAGATGGAGGAGAAAATTTGGAACTCAAAATTTTGTAGAAATGAATGATGAAAACTAAAAACAAATAAATAAACATAAAAAAGATAAGAGGAGAGGGAGAATATGATTGTAGGTTAAATATCATTTTTATCTACCTTTGCCACCTGCATTTGCTAAATATTACCTTTCCATTCATATCATTAACTATCGCATTTATTAGTCATTTTCTTCTTTACAAAGCCTGGTTCCATATGTTATCTCATTTGCTCAGTGTATCCGATACTATGTAAATCTAACGTGGAATTGTTTGTCTTGAATCACTCTGTATAGTATTAAAGGAGAAGAATGGCAAATATCATTTCCCACATTTTATAGATGAAGAAAAAGTCGTAGGAACGTTAAACGGATAGCACGATCATTTTCAACCTAATGAGTCTGACGTCTTTATTTTAACTGTGAAGGGCATTTATGCATAAATAAGAGATTTACACTGAGTGCGTTTGTCCTTCATAGCCGAAGACCACGCCGTCAGAGAAATGATTTCATGACTTGCACATGACTTTGTTTCGAGTGAGGGAGGGCTGTGCAAGTCACCAGCCTCACTTCTCTTCCAGAGCCATCTGAGTCCAGTGACCAGGTATTAAACAGGATGACTGGAGATGACCCAGGATGAGGCAATTGGGATTAAGTGACTTGCCCAGGGTCACACAGCTAGTGAGTGTCAAGGGTCTGAGTTGAGATTTGAACGCTGATTCCTGCACTGATGCTCTATTCACTGCACCACCTAGCTTCCCAATAAGAGGTTTAGTGACTTGCCAAAGGTCAAAAGGCTAACAATCATGTAAGATGGGATTTGAATTCAGGTTTTCCTCACTCTATATTCAAGGCCTTATCCGTTAAATGAAACTGTATCGAAATGACTTACTAAAAGTTGCAATGAATCATTAGCAGAGCTGGAAACAAACAAACAAACAAACAAGGTCCACGACCCTTACCATTTGGTGGTATTATTGACTTAATTATGAAAAGTTATTCTTACCATATCCTCACTAGGGTCTAGCACAGTGAATTTTTCATCAGTATATACTATAATATCAAGGGAAATATTGACTAGGTAAATCAGCATGATCTACAAATGAAAATTATCTTGGAGGTTTCATTATACTTGCATGGAATCTCCTCCAACTACTTCCATGGAGATGTGGTCACAATTGGTGATCATTAAGAATAATTTTCTAAAATTTATCACTTTTGCCAACATAGACTTATTGAGTCTCACGTTTTGTAGTAACCTCAGAGACAACCAAGTACAATCAATACTTGACCAGGAAAAATTCCCGCAAAGCACTCTTCCAAAACCTTATAACTATATGTTTTGCAAATTGCTTACATTTAGGGTAAGCTTTCCAACTAGCAAGGAAGCATATTCTCTGTATCTACACGGTAGCTAGGTTTCTTTCCTATTGAGTTGAATTTTGTAGCTTTTACGAACTCCTCCTCTATCTGCCCTTAGGAGGCTCAATTAAATGTAATAATTTTCTAAGCCATATGGTTAGAAATACAATTAGTTTAGGGAGCTATTATTGAAAATACTTTGTGTCTATTTTCTCTCTGCCACATATCTCCAGTCCTTACAATCCATTCCTGTTTAGTATGTTTTCTCAGAAAATTGTGCACAAGAGGTATAACTAAACATAAAAAATGGGTACTGCTGTTTCCAATAAGCATGAGAGTAAAGAGAATCAATTTACCTGCATTTTGTGAGTATTTCTTTCTCTGCCCCATACAAATGACTATTTTTTTTTTATTAAAGAAACCCTTCCTTCCTCAAAGGTATGACAACAGAGACTTGTAGAACCATCCCCACCCCCAACCTCGTTTTAGTAATGAGAATTTGGTGTAATTAAAAATGTATGACCATAGAGGACAAATACAAGCAACATTTGAAGCATCATATAACAATTTAGCAATAAATTCTGACTTGTTCCAATAGTAAGGAGGAGTGAAACAAACTAATATAGCACCAAAGAAAGGATAATTACCAAGTGTAACTCAGAGGCAAATATGTGATGCAGTGAATAAAGTGTCAAGACGGTCCAGAAGATTCATCTTCTGTGATAAATTCTGGCCTCAGTCACTTAATACCTCTGTGACTCTCGATAAGTGATTTAAGCACATGTGTCTCAGTTTCCTCATCTGTAAAATTAGCTGGAGAAGGAAATGGTAAACTACTACAGTATTTTTTATGAAGAAAACTCCTAACAGGGTCACAAAGAGTCAGAAATGACTAAAAATGACTGAACGAACTAATTAAAAACTAAAAGATACATACCCCACCCAAAAGAGAAGTAATCTTAACAACACAAGAAATAATTAATTGTTCTCTGGAGGGTGAAAAGAAAGACACAGAGGTGCATTCTGGTGAAAAAAAATATTACAAGCATCAGAGGAGGAAAAATAATAAATAATATGGTTTTTCTCTGAAATATGATTGGGGAAGTTATATCTCAATCTTCTGATTACAGCAATAGGGAAATCTGTTATTGATGTGTGGTATGTATCCAGAATGTGACACAGTACCTTCAGTGATAACACCTTATACTGGGTGATTGATATAAAAATAAACGATATCATCAGGGTGAAAAAAATACTTGAAACAATTGTGAAAGATTACTCAAATTTAGGCAAAACACTGAAGACATCAGACCAAAAGTGTTGTTTTCATTACAGCTACCAATCAAAGGTAAATGGTTGGAAAAAGGAAAATAGATTTCAGAATTGATTAGCTGGTTGATAAGTAACGTTTAAATGAACAAGTAGGAATAATCTCATGCTTGCAATCTCCAGAGAGCTAGATTACTGCAACAGTAAAAGCCAATCATGCATCACTACTGAAATCTTGTATCAATATGATGAGCTGGGTAAAGAAATGACTACAAAACTGTAAAAGAAGTGTCAGCCCAGACCAATAATTGAGGAGACAAAAGCTACTATGCCTATCAGTAGCAGACTGGTGCTCAAGATTGGTCATTCTACACTGGGTGAGATAAGGAGAACGAGGCTCCTATAAATAAACAAATGAAAGAATAAATAAGTGCATGAGTAACTGGATGAATAATAGGTAGTTAATTAACAAATAAGTAAAAAGTTTTCTGAAAATTACATCACCTTAATCTGAGACTCTTCGTTGTTACCTTTTACTTCATGGTGTGAAAAATCCTAGTTATTTTTTTAAAATAAACTGAATCCTGGACCATCTTCTACAGCGTAACTGTCTATATTTTTAAACCCAGTCACACTTGAATAGATGTAGGGCTTCTTGGTTCCTGCTACATCTTACTTTTTCTCATTCTACCTTGCACTGTAATTCTCCTTTGAATTCCACCTCATTTCATCCTTCTGACAATCACATTTGCAAGGACTTTCAGGCATCTCCTTTCTCAAGTTTAGTTTTCGACTCAGAGGCATACTCTCTTTTGCTTTTAATGATTTCATACTTGGAAACTCTAACATACATGTTAATGTGAGTTAGGAATATTCCTCTTACAGTTAATTGGCCTAGTTTGATATCCTACAATGTGTACATGCAGACTTGCTCTGGCCTACTTTGATATCCTAGAAGGTATACATACAGACTTGCTCTATCACTCTTTGACCTCCATCATTTTATATTCTGAAAATTCTTTTTCTGCTAATAGTATCCCAGCCTTATACCTTTTGCTATGCCAGAATTTCTTAATCATTGTGTATTTTTGTGTATGTGTAAGCATGCATATGTGTGTTTTTGTGCATATTTAATGTCTCACGTAGGCTGACTAATGAATTCTGTGCCCCTCCATTCTCATAATAATGTTGTAAAGGTATGAAATGCTTATTTTATGTCAGATTTTAATGGATAACAATGATATTGAAACGCATTTATCAAAATTTTGAACAATGTTGAAGATCCGTAGTTAAGGACATATCTTCTCATGTTGTAATCATTCATGTTCTCATAGCTAATTAAACATGGTCTTGTCTTGTTTTTCTTTCTCTAGAGTCTTGACCTTGTAGATAACTACTTGAAACTTTGAGAAGTACTTGAAAATCGTCTCCCACAAAACCATGCTCATCCTTTCTGATTTGGCTATGTTAGATTTCTGACAGTCAGGACATACTCTGTGGACATTAAGCTTTGTGCCATGTGATCAATGCCATTATTCAGAGGATGATTACAGGGATACATTGATTCCCAAGCCAGACAGAAGCAATAGTCCACGATATTCGCAAGTTATACAGGTCATTTATGAAGGTGCAAGCAAAATAATCAAAGCCTCGGAAACACTGCACAATTTCTTTAAGGATTACCTCAAAACAAATAGTAGTAACAAAAAGCTAGTCTTTATATAAAAAGTTATGCCATATTAGTCTTAATCTTATGCATAATTATATAAATTTTAAAGATAAGACTTAACATGTAGATTTAATTTGCAGTATTACTTGGTAGATCAGGATGATTAACTCATGGCTTACCCAGATATCATCCGAAAATTTGACAAACAATTCTGTTCTATTACAGGAAAAGGAATGGAGAAGACAAAGAAAAGTAGGGTAGAAGATTGCAGAGCTGGATACATAAGGAACCCAATTAAAATGGAGACAAAGAATAACATTTGGATTGCGGGAAGAGTTTTTCACATAAGTGTTCCACAAATGTTTGTGGCCTTTTGATTTTCAATACTGCTCTCCTTTCCACCTGCTGCATTGTAAAATGGACCTCCTTGCTACACCACGCACACATTGTATATTAACAAGCATTTTTCAAGTACTAACTATATTCTTGTGGACAATGCCTGATCCAGAGTAAGGGCACAAAAATATTTTTGAAATTTAATTAATTTTTTTAATGAAAACTATCGCTATATTTGAATTGCTGAAAAAATCTTATGCTTACTTTATTTGCATTATATGTGTGTGTATGTGTAGGTGTATGAACATATGTATGTATGTACTTGGAAATGAAGGGATATAATACAGTGTTTTCATGGGAGCTGTATGTTGTCTATTTACCCTGTTATTTACTTATTGACTATATTAAAAATGACTTGAAAATGCTAAGTATAGAGCCCCACATAGTAAGACCTTTTTAAATATTAGAAGAAATAAAATGGGAAAAGATCGCAATATAGACTCAGTGAATATTGGGTAGCAATTTCTTTTTTTTTTAACATATCCTTGCATTTTGCCTTCACACATCAAAAAATCTTTATTTTTTAAATTTTTTCTAAAGTTTTTCTTTCCTCCTGATCTCACATGAAAAGTCATGTGATTTTATTGTCTGCTGGTTTTATTGGGGATCCTTTACTGACGTAGACTGCTTGTGACTAAATAATTTTCTGATGGAATTTTTCATTTAGGCATTTCTCAGTGTGTAGATTAAAGGGTTTACCATCGGGGTAATCATCATATAACAGACTTCAACTGCTTTATCAATGGACAAGGTGGTTTCAGGCCTCATGTTGATAAATATACATGAAAATATACACGACTACAATGATATGGAAACCACAGATGGAGAGGGCTTTACATCTTTCCTCCACAATGTGATTCTTCAGCGAACTCAGGATGACAGCATAGGAGATCATTAACAAAAGGGAAATTTAAGAAGCAGATGAAACAACTGTTGGCTTCAACAAATAAACTGAGGATGTGAGTGTCCATGCAGGCAAGATTTAGTAAAGGATTTAGGTTACACATGAAGTGAGCTATGACATTAAGACCACAAAATGGTGTCATAATTATGAACAGAATCTGTATTGTTGCATGGAGTAAGTCATCTATCCAGACTACAGTCACCAAGAGGGCACAAAATTGCCAATTCATGATGGCCATGTAAAGAAGGTGTTTACAAATAGCCACATACTGGTCATAGGCCATGACAGTGAGTAGGATGACTTAAGCACCTTCAAAGAAGTGTTCTTGAAAGACTTGCATCATGCAACCATTGAAGAAAATGGTTTTCTTTTCATAAAGTGAGTCTATAATAAGTTTAGTTTCATTAACAGAGGAATAGCAGGCATCTATGAAAGACAGGTAGGCAAGAAAAAATTACATGGGGGAATTGAGGCTAGGGTTGTGGACAATAGTGATGATAATGAGTATATTACCCCCATTTTGATAGAATACACAATGAAAAACATAACAAAAATAATTTTCTGCAACATTACATTCTCAGTCAGCCCCATTAGGATAAATTTAGTCACATTATTTCCATTATCCATTTATTCTATACAGATGGTGAATTCAGTCGAGTTGTTTTGTCTGTAGAGAAAGTAAAAGTTTTCAGTAAGAGAATCTCTTCTTTTATTGGACTCTTCTCTATAAAGTCTTGTGGATAAAGACTGGCCTAAGGACAACATTTACATCCCTAATACCCTTGTCACTGGTAGAACTTAAAGTAGGCAATTTATAATCTCTGAATCTGTGTGGTCTTACAATAAAGTGACTTAGAGAGAGGTATATAGAGTAATGCAGAGGGCATAAGCTTTGAAATAAAAAGACCTGCATTCAAATCTCCTTCAGAAGTATCCTCCTAATAGTGATATTGGCTGATATTTGGAGAATAGTTGTGAAGGACTATATACTTATTTTATGTTTGTAGTGGTGTGTAAAGTAATTTACATATGCTATCTCATTTCATTTTCACAATATCCCTTTGGAATACATACTATTATTATACTCATTTTAAAGAAAAGGAAACGGAGGCTAGAGGAACTTATTTTCACAGAGTAATATACCTAAAAATGTTTCTGAGACAGGATGTATACTTATATATTTCAGATTTCAAGTAAATCCTCCTTTTCACTGCACTGCCTTGTTGTGTAACTAGGCTGTTTCACTTCATTTCTTTGCCTCAGTTTCTTCATTTGAATAGTTGGAGGTGGCTTCATTCCTTCCCTGTGGGTTCTCTTCTAGACATAAATTTTCTTATGATACGATTATATAAGTTACCTCAGTGAGCATGTTACAACATTTTTTAAACCTTAAAGAGTAATATTAACAGAAAATTTCATCAAATCTCTCTTATTATTTTGGCAAACAAAGTAGTCATATGGCTTAGCTGACAATAATATATTTAGATAGATTGGGGATTCATTGAATGTTGGGAAACAAAGAGTGAACACTGATTTAACACTGTTTTAGAATCAGGTATCCATTAAGAGCCATAGGCATCTAGTCTTAGTTCTAGACTGCTTAACATTTTTATCATTCATTTGCTTGAAGTTGTACTTGACATTCATAATGTATCTGAAAAAGACACACCTAGAAGGGATAAATAATACCATGGAATCTTATGGATTTCAATAAAATTGTGTTGGGTTAAAACATTATGCCAAATTAAATAAGTTGCAATAAAATGGGAATAAATTTGAAATTCACTTGATTTCAAAAATATCATCTTCATAGGCACAAATTGATAAATGTTTGGTTAAATAGCATTTTTTTTCTGAATTATTATTTTCTAAGCTCCTAATGAGTGGGCAGTGTGCTGTGACAAGCGAATGAGATTTTAGGGTGTCAAACTGAAATGATAGCTTACAGGAATAAGGATATAGTCTCTCTTGACTTTTCCAGGAATAATCCATATTTAGACCATGGTGTTTAATTCCACATGACATGTTGTAGGAAGAACATTGATAAATTGTAGCTGTTCCGTAGAGAAGAACTGAGGTGACTGAAGGGAAATCAGTTTATGTTTTGGGAAGATTAATTGAAGAACTTAGTATGATGGGACTTTACATGAGAAGATATAGAGAGAACATGAGAGCTGTTATGTGTAGTAAGAAATGAATTTATTCAATATGCCTCCAGACTGCAAAAATTGGAGGAAGTGATGGAAGGTGTAAAATGATCATAGCCTCACAGTTCTATAACGTCATCTCAGGGGCTACTTATTTTATTCCACTCATTTTAAAAAGGACAAAGACTCTAATTGACTTCCTTTGCTCAAAGAGGTATAAAATATTTGAAGTAGGATTTGAACTCAGTCTAGCAATTTCTCTGACTGCAAATTCAGTGGCCGTTCCACTGAACTGAATGTATTTAGTTCTGATATCATGAGAGTAGATGGGGATCCATCACAATTAGAGCGATCAATAAGTAGAATGACCCATTTCAGGACCAAGTAGGGTCTCATGTTTTCATGATGGAGTCTTTAAACAAAATAAGGATGGAAATTTGGGAGGTAAATACTATAGTAAGGATTATTTGGGAGAAAAAGTATTGATTAACCTTTGAAGTTCCTGTAATTTTGAAGTTTTTTAGTTCTTTATTGGGTCATTCTATATAAATATGAGTCATTATATTTCCATGAGACATCATGCCTTTCTTCTGTTTTCTCTCCCATGTATACACCTACCTGTTTTATTAACAATGTATTTAGCAATAACTTACAGGTCACTTCATCCCTTCCACGTAATTGTGAAGATTAAATAACACAACAGAAATAAACTGCTTTAATTGAATATATAGAATTTAGGAGAGCTCAGGCATCTTTGCAGAAGGTGAACAGATCAAATAGGTCTGGACTGAAGTATCCATGTATTAACAGTTTGAGGGACAGATCTAATAGTAGTGTGCTGCCATATTTGCCTTAAATGAAGAATTCAAGTTCCCCTCCTTGAAGCAATGATGTTTTCAAGACACAAGTTATACATGCACACTTAATTTTATATGAAAATCTATCTTACATTGCTGGAAAGTAGTGGAGAAGGGGTTAAGCAGGGGAGGGCGGGTAATGATTGAAGAGAAAACAAATGGAAGGAGGAGGTAATTAGAAGTAAACACTTCTGAGGAGATACAGTGTCAAAAGAGACAATAGATTAAATGGAGGTGGCAGGATATGATGGTGTTTTGTGATTTTTAAATAGTTCGGATTCGCTCCTGTAAATGACACTCTCGGACAACAGTTAAAAGTGAAAGTAAGTTTTAATTACACAATATAATACCAAAAAGACAGAGAGTAATGAGTATAATAGTTAGTATAGTAGAGAAAAATAAAGAAAACATCACCATTCAGGGGAGCACCAACACTAATCATCATGGCTGGGGAATCCCGGTTCAACAGCCTCTGAGTCCCGAATGGGAGGGTTCCAGGCAGAGCGTCCTCTCCATGGGTGAGATTCCAATGAGACTCAGAAGTTGCTAGCTTAAATAGGGCTTTAAACAAAGAAGGCACACAGCCAACCAGTCTGGCGTGTAGCCAAATGGAATGTTGTACGTATAGCAAGTACGTGATCTAGGATGGAAGGCAGACTACTTTGTCACATATCTATGCGAAGGGTTCATGGCTTGGTTCAAGGGAACAGGTGTTCTCAGGGAATATTTTGAAAAAGATTATGCAGGAGGGGAGTAGCCCAGTCCCTTCGAGCATAGTCAGTTCCAGGAGGGGCTAGTTCCTGGAGTTATCAAACAGTTCTGTAACTTGAGTCAAGTCAGGGGTTCACATAGCGGACATATTTCCACAGGGCTTGCAATATAGTTCTCATATAAATTTGAGTGGACTTACATATAAGAATCTTAATTTCTTATTCAGATGGAGAGAAATATAGATAGTCTTTCACAAAGTGACTATTATGGAAAGGTTTTGCATGACCACACATGTGTAACAGATATCAAATTGCTTGCCTTCTCAATGGGCATGGGAGGAGAGGGAGAAGGGAGAGAAATTGGAACTCAAAGTTTAAAAAAGGAATGTTAAAATTTACATTTACATACAATTGAGAAATAAGACACACAGGCAACGAAGTATAGAAATCTAACTTGTCCTACAAGAAAACGGATGGTATTGTGAAAAGAGAAAGGGAGAGTGAAATAGAAGGGAGGGCAAATTGGGGGAAGTGGTAATCAGAATGCACGTTCTCTTAGTGTGGGCAAAGGGGAGTTATGGGGAGAAAATTTGGAACTCATAACCTTGTGGAAATGAGTGCTGAAGATCAAAAATAAATAACATAAAAATATTTTTAAAAAGGGGAAGTTATGGGATCATATTCTGGAAACCATGGTCAAGATTAATTAGGAAGTGGAAAGAACAGAGTAGGAGATAATAAGCTGATGTTCCTAAAATTTGATAATAACTATTTAAATTTTATTAGATACTGGATTTCTTAGGAATTTTTTGCTTATAAATATAAATACACACAAACACTATGGATATAAAACCGTTACTCTCAAATTGTAAAGGGGTCCCATAGGCTTTCCCAGATTGTCAGAGAAATACATGACACAAGGTTAAAAGCAAATGGACTCAAAGGATTGTATATTCTACAACAACAGTCCTGTCTACAATAAATGAAAACCTGCATTTGATTGGTAGCTGGCAGCATCTCAGTTGAATCTTTGCCTGAAATTCCTCCTTTATATAATTCCACTTTAAATAATAACTTGATCTTTGGCAAATGTAACTTCTTTCTCCATCTCCCCTTCAATCCGCCGATTTTCACTGATAGATATTACAGTTTGGTGGTGCAATGGATAGAGTAACAGTGCAGGAGTCAGAAGGACCTAAGTTTAAATTTCACCTCAGACACTTGACACTCACAAGCTGTATGACCTTGGACAAGTCACTTAACCTCAATTGCCTCATCGTGAGTCCATCTTTAGAGGTGTGTATTTATCCTGCCTGGTGATCTCAGCATTGACTATTATGAAATCAAAATATTGATCAACTCTGAAAAGCCTTAACGATGTTCTGTGTCTTGCGGCATCAAATATTGCACCAAGATTTAATTCATGAAGTTGAAATAAACAAGCCCATTCATCTTAGTATGCAAATGTGTTTTTGTTTTCAATAAATGTTAAAATTATAAGTATATACAAAATTATTTTAAAATATTTTCGTGATTTATTACCAGTAATTGCTTGATTTGTATACCTACTTTATAAGCCTGTATGCCAGATCACATGAAACTTTCTTGGGTAAAAAGGAGTCATACGTGGGGAAAATTTAAGAAGCACTGCCACAGAAAAGGAAGCAATGAAATTAGAAAAGCAAGTAATAGTCTACCTGTGAGATCTATGTGGAGGGTAATAATTCATAAACAAACAAGAGGTAGAGAGTATTATGAAATATAAAATAGATAATTTTGATCACATTAAATTGAAATGCTTTTGTGCAAACAAAACCTATGTAAGGTTAGAAGGAAAGCAGAAAGCTGGGAAACAATCTTTACAGCAAATGTCTGTGATAACGTCCTCATTTTTCAAATATATGGAGAATTGAGTCAAATTTAGAATACAAGCCGTTTCTCAATTGATAAATTCTCAAAGAATATTAATAGGCCCTTTTCAGATGAAGAAATCAACGCAATCTATAGACATATCAAGAAGTGCTGTAAATCACTTTTGATTAGAGAAATGCAAATCAAAACAACTCTGAGACACTACTTCACACCTATGAGATTGGCTAATATGGCAAAAAATGAAAAAAAAAGGAGATAAATGTTGGTGAGAATGTGGGAAAATCAGGACACTGACACACTCTTACTGGAGTTGTGAACTGACCCAACAATTCTGGACAGTAATTTGAACAGGCAACCAAACTGTGCATACCTTTTGATCTAGCGATACTTATCCGTTTCCTCACTGCCTATTTTAGTTCTACTTTACTTATTTCTCAGTTCTACAGCTGGAATTTCCGCATTAATATTGAGCAGTAGTAATGATAACAGACATCTTTCTTCCACCTCTGATATTACTGGACAGGCTTCTCATTTATCCCTCTTATATATATGGTGTTTTTTCTTGCTTTTATACAACAACTATTTATCATTTTGGGAAAGGTTTCGTTGATTCCTATACTAAGTATTTTTTAATACAAATGATCATTATATTTTGTCGGAAGCTTTCGTTGCATCTTTTGTTATGGCTTTTTACTTTGTTACTCATATGGTCAATTATACTTACTTGCACATATTATATACACACGTAGATATACATAGATCCACATACATACATATATCCACATACATACATATCCCATATACAGATAAACTTATATACGTATAAACATATATGAGTATATACATGAACCTGACACTCACATATCTACATACATACACACATAATGAACCATTCCTGCATTTCTGGTATAAATCCCACCTAATCATTGTGATCTTTGAAAGATATTTCCAAACTCTTCTTACTCATGTTCTAAAGTTTCATATGAATATTCATTAAAAATATGTCCATAGTTTTTTTCTCTGTTTTTTCTTTCTAATATTTTGTAATAAAAATAGTTTAGAAGGATTCTTTTTTTACCTGTTATAGGTAAGGTAGCTTATATAATATGGGGAATAATTGATCCTTTAATATTTGGCCGAATTCACTTGTGAATCTATCTAATTGTGGAGACATTTTTCTTAGGAAGCTCATTGAGGGCTTGTTCATTTTTTCCCTAAAGTTTATTCCAGCGTTCTACTTCGTCTTCTGCTAATTTGAGAAGAATCCATATTTTTGGTACATGTTCATCCATTTCATTTAGATTGTCAGCTGACATATTATTGGGAAAATAATCACATTAACTTCATCTACAGCTGCTACATATTTACTTTTTCACTTTTGATATCAGTAACTTGATTTTCTTCTTTGATTTTGATTAAAACAACCAGTAGTTAAACTATTTTATTGATTCATAAAAGCAGGGCTTTTTGCTTTTCTTATTGTTATTTTTAGTCATGTTTGACACTACATGAAACCTCTACAATGTGGTTTTCTTAACAAAGATACTATGGTTATTTTTCATTTACTTCTCCAGGGTCACTTTTTTTACAGTTGAGGAAACTGAGGTAAACAGACATTAAATGATTTGCCCAGAGTCACACAGCTAGTATATGTTTGAAGGAGGATTTAAATTAAAATTTTTCTGGTACCAGACTCTATACTATATTCACTATGCCAACTGATCCTCATAAAACCTAATCCTCATGTATTAGTTAAATTTCTTTTTGACTTTCAATTTCATTCTTCTATCCATTGATTTTCAGGATTTCAATTTTGATGTTAATTGGGGGGGTTATTTGGTTCTTTTGCTAGGGTATTTTTTAGTTGCATTCTCAATTCTTTGATCTACTCTTTCTTCCTTTTGTAGTTGTATAAATGCACACACACAAACATATACACATATATACACAAGCACAAATATGTCTTTATATATATATATTCATGTGTGTATAGATAAACTACATGTATACACATATTCTTGTATAAGCACATATATACACATATATACAGACATATTCACACATGCACACATGTGTATGTATGGGATACACACACACACACACACATATCAGTTAAGGCCTCTTAATGGCCCTAGCTCTCTAATCAAAT
>JAQQSK010007122.1:0-14119 GCA_028658325.1 Potorous gilbertii
GATGGAGGGAAATATAGTTAGTCTTATACAACACGACTATATGGAAGTCATTTGCAAAACTCACAGATATGCCCTATATTGACTTGCCTGCCTTCCCAAAGGGAATGGGTGGGGAGGGAGGGATGGGGAGAAGTTGGAACTCAAAGTTTTAGGAATAACTGTCGAGTATTGTTCTTGCTACTAGGAAGTAAGAAATACAGGTAATGGGGAATAAAAAGTTATCTGGCCCTACAGGACAAAAGAGAAGATGGGGACAAGAGAAGGGAGGGATGATAGAAGAGAGGGCAGATTGGTGATAGGGGAAATTAGAATGCGTGGTGTGGGGGGAGGGGACAAATGGGGAGAAAATTTGGAACCCAAAATTTTGTGAAAATGAATGTAAAAAGTTAAATAAATAAATTTATATTTTAAAAAATTTTAAAAATGGGAAAAGGATCCATGTATACAAAAATATATGTAGCAGCTCTTTTTTTGGTATATTAATATATCGGATTGTGCTATAAGAAATGATGAACAGTCTGACTTCAGAAAAACCTGGAAAGATTTATATGAACTGATGCTGAGTGAACAGAACCAGAACATTATACACAGTAACAGTCACAGTGTGTGATGACTGACTTTGACAGACTTAGCCCTTCCCAACAATGTAAGGACCTAAAACAATTCCAAAGGACTCATGATAAAAAATGCCATCTACATCCAGAGAAAGAACTATGGAGTATGATTACAGAGCAAAGCATAGTATTTTCTTTTTTTGTTTTGTTTTTTCTTTTTCATGGTTCCTCCATTTGTTCCAGTTCTTCTATACAATATGACTAATGTGAAAATGTTTAATAAGAATGTATATGTGGAGCGTATATCAAACTGCATGTCATTTTGGGGAGAGGGATAGAGAAGGAGGGAGAGAAAATTTAAAAGTTATGGAAGGGAATGTTGAAAACTAAAAATTAATGAACAAAAATAATTAAAATTAGGAATATTATTTTTTTAAAAAAAGAAATAGAGTGTCTTGTTTGTACAAAAGGAGGTCGGTGTCACTGGATCAAAGAAAACATGAAGGGCTTTGAATGCCCAAATAGAGAATTTTGTATTTGATTCTGGAGGTGCTAGGAAGCCACCAGAGTATACTCAGTAGTAGGGTGACATGATCAGACGTTCTTTAGAAAAATCATTTTAGTGGCTGAATAGAGAAAGGACTGGAGTGGAGAGAGACTTGAGGCAGGCAAAACCACAGGGCTGTTACGATAATCCAGGTCTGAATTGACAATGGCCTGCACTAGAGGGGTAACAATATCAGAAGAGAGAAGAAGGCATATTCAAGAGATGTTGTAAACAGAAATAGACTTTGACAATAGGTTCAACATAGGGGGTGAGACATAGTGAAGAGTCTAGAATGACTCCTAGGTTTAAGCCTGGGAGAACAGGAAGATGATGCTGCCCTTGACAGTAAAGAGTTGGTGGAAGATGGGGAGGGTTTAGGGGAAAAGATGAGTTGTTTTGGACATGCTGAGTTTAAGATGACTACTGACATCCAGTTGAGCTGTCTGAAAGTCAGCTGATGATGTGAGATTGGAGTTTTGCAGAGAAGATAATTTGATGTGAGACTCATCAACATAGTGATAGTAATTAAATCTATAGGACCCGGATGGGGACCCTGTAACCTTGAGGCCACCATGGCCCTCTAGGTCCTTGGGTACAGCCTTTTAACTGAGTCAGTTTTACAGAATCAATACTTTTAAGGGGATTTGTTCTGTGAAGTTCTGATTGGTCAAAGGGCCAAACTTAAGGATATGTGGCCTCGAGGCTGCAGGTTCCCCACCCCACTGCCTAGGCATTGATGAGTTCAACAAATGAAATAGTAGAGAAAAAAGAGCCCAGGGCAGAACCCTGTGGAATATCTACTGTATTTCAGGCTCTAAGGAAGACACTGGGGATACAAACACAAAGAATCAAACAATCCTCAAATAACCCCTTTTTGAGGGACTGGAAATAATTCCTTTCTCCCTATACCACATCTTCCTTAAGCTTTACTCTTTCTTTTATAATAAATGAGTCAATCAATAAGCACTTAAGTTCTTACTCTGAGCCAGGCCTTGTGTTAAGAACTGATGTATCGAAAGGCAAAACAAGGCCCTTGTTCTTAAGATTATATTCTAAGAGGAGAAAACAGATTAATAACTGCTCATCCTATATATATATATGAACACACACACACACATATATGGCATAGATACTCTCAGGGAAAAGCCACTGGTAGTGGAAAAGGCACTGTAGCAGAAAGAAGGTGGGATTTGAGCTGAGTCTTGAAGGAGGCCAGGAAACTAAGAGGCAGAGGTGAAGGGGCAAAGCATTCTAAGCATGGAGGAGAAGCACTTCTTTCTGAAAAATTCCCTCAACTCATAATTTAGTTTTATACCAATGATCGAATATGTTTATTTTATGGTAAAATAAGCTTATTTCATTTATAGATATAGATGGATTTTGGTTTAAGCAATAATTCAAACTATGAAAAAGCCTATTTACAAAAAAGAAACCAGAGGTAATCTAATACTTAAAAGTCTGATTTGTACTCCACTTTACAGGTATAATGTGATTATATACAGCAAAAAAAGTTTTTTCCTTTTTCTTATACGATAATATAAAAGTGTTTGGCTTCTCCCCCACCCAACTTGATTGGGTTACTCTTTATGAAGTAACTTGTTAACAATACAGACTCCTGGCCTGCTGATCAAAACACTCAGCTGTGACTGCCAGTCACTTTAGCCTGACTCAGCAAATTGGGTAACGCAGAAGTCAGCTGTCACAAACTATTTATAAAATGAAGCTGGGCCAAGAGTCAAAACATTTTCCCCTCCATTCCTCTTCTTTCCTTTTTCTCTTTGCTCTTCTCCACCTCCTTTTGCTTTCATATTCTCCCTGCTGCTTTGCCTATTCCCCACACGTCAGTCTTTCAGAATATTTCTTTTCTACATTCAGTAAGTATTAAATGTTTACTATTTGTCAGTCACTGTGCTAGGTATGAGGCTCTGTGGATACGAATATAAATTTGAAATAGTCTCTGCCTTCAAGGAGCACATTTATATTGGGAGAAACAATACACACATTTGTGTGTTCATCCTTCATTGCCAAAGAAGACCATGCCATCAGAGAAATGACATGACTTGCACTAGACTTTGTTTTGAGTGAGGGAGGGCTGTGCAGGTCACTAGCCTCACTTCTCCTCCAGAGCCATCTGAATCCAGTGACCAGATATTCATCAGGATGACTGGAGATGACCCAGGATGAGGCAATTGGGCTTAAGTGACTTGCCCAAGGTCACACAGCTAATGAGTGTCAAGTGTTTGAGGTAAGATTTGAACTCAGGTCTTCCTGACTCCTGCACTGGTGCTTTATCCACTGCACCACCTAGCTGCCCCAATACACACATGTAATCAAAGACAAAAGATATACAAGGTGATGGGATAGGGGAGGGGAAGTGCACTGTTTTATAGGAAACAAGTTCCTATAAGGCAGAAGTGAGGGGTGAGCACAACAGGCATAGGTGAGTATGCAATGCAAAGACAGAAATTGTGTGTATTGTAAAGGAACAGCAAGAAGGCCCATTTGTCTAGACCACAAAGTACATGAAAGGGAGTAATGTATAATTAAAGCTAAAAAGATAGTTTGGGACCAGTTTGTGGAAGACTTAAATACCAAAGTTTATATTTGATCCAAGAGCCAGTAGGGAGCTACTTGAGCTTGAACAGAGGGATAATATGGAGTGGTAAGCTGTGGCCAAGGCTGTACACATTACCTGAGACTAAGGCAGTGCAATGGATAAAGCACTGGCCATGAAATCAGAAAGATCTAAATTCAAATCTGGCCTCCAACACTTGCTAACTGTTTGACCCTGGGTAAGTCACTTAGCTTCTGTCTCCCTTGGTGTCCCCAGCTATGAAATGAGATTAATAACACACCTACCTCTTGGGGTTGTTGAGGATTAAATAAGATGGTATTTATAAAGTGCCTGGCACATAGAAAGCACTTAATAAATGCTTCCTTCCTTCCTTCGTGACCTGGATTTAATCAGGCCCTAAAATGCAGAAAGAATTTCAGAGAAGTGGAGGAGCTAAGATGACAAGCTATGTGAGCATTAGGGGATGCTCCTAGACAGCATCCTGCAATAAAGCAGCCGAGTTATTTCCTGCAGGATTGTAAACTTTGGCTGGTGAAGTATCCTGGCCTTCCCATTAACAGATAACAAACCACCTCCTAAGGAGCACACAGTGCCTACTCCCACCCCAAGTGTTATAAGAGAAAACAGGAGACAAGGAAAAGCCATGGCGCTCAAATGAACAGAACCAGAACAACCAACCAATATCCTCACAAACTACATATATCTTTTAGAGTTCTTTGCTTGTGTTAGGTCAGTCATTTGTATCACTCCACTACCTAAGATTAAGACAGCTGGATAGTTGCCCAAGGCACATGATTGTGTCTATACTTGAGAAAAATCACTCTGGCAAATGTGTGGAAGATGAATTGGAAAGGGAAGAGAGCTGAAACTGGGATTTCAATTAGACTATTATGTAAGCTTACAGAGAATATAACTAAGATCTTGATTCAAGGTTCATTGAGACAGCTAGGGGGTACAGTGGATAAAAAATGAAGGACCTAGATTAAGAAAGACTTTTGGGATGCATCCACTGCTTTCTCTCTCTCTAGGACTTTCAGCAAGAGGGTAGATTGTATTTCTCTCCTCTTTCTCTCCCTCCTATATCCTCCCTCTCCAATCCCCAACAAACGTGGCTATACATAAGAACTTGTATTTATCTAGGTAAGCCTGAGATTGAACATCAAGTCCCAGGCTACCACTTCCACTTTCTCTATCCTTCCTTGCGCACAAATCCTTGAACAACAATCAAAAAATGGATTTTATAGCCTTGCTACCCTGTTTGTTCAAGAGGTCCTAAATCAAGTACTGGCTCTACCACAGTGGGAAAAGTTTTTCCAAAATGTACCTCACAGAGAAAAGCACTACTCTGAAAACCCTGCAGCACTAAGACTCAAGAGATGCTTGCACAGCACTGATCCTAGTTAAATATGAAATAGCAGTCCTGGATATTTTAGTAATCCCATAAAGTTGCCTTTACTTTTCCAGAGGAGTGTCATTGATTTTTTTTAAGATGGGTTTATGTTCTTCTGCAGTAACTAAATTTTTTTTGTCGGGGAGGGGAGAGTGTGTTCAGAGAAAACTAGTACCTCTGGTGTGAGGGTTGCCAATCCCTTTTCAGGGCTGCTTTCCATCTTTGGTGTTCATCTGATTACCCAGCTTTCACCTGTGGCTCTAAGAAGGTGTAGCATGTGCAGTGGCCACACCCCAGTAAACTGTTTCAGCATATGAGCTAAACCAGGTTGAACCCCAGGGTCTCAAACCAGTTAATGAGTTACAGGGGTGTTAACCCCAAGCATGTGAAGATTTCCCCTAGTGGAACAGGCAGTTGATTAAAATTTGTTCCAAAGGACATGAAAGTGACTGAAGAAGGCACTGGAGGGATCTGAGTCAAAAAGGTTAAAACCTTGCAGTAGAACACTTAGAGCTTGGTTAGATAGCAAAGACACCAAGGTCATCTACTGCATCTCAAGCCATCACTAGTCATCTTGAATTTGTCCTGACACTAGACTATGTTGACTCTGGAAGAGAGAGTGGGGTCAACAACTTTGAGCAACTCTGCCTCAATCAAATTCAATTTATGCTTAAATCAAACATCACTCATACCGTTTTACCATTTTTTTCTTGTCTCAAAGTCCTGTGGCAAGTGATGAAGCAGCAGATTCAGATACACTGGGAGTTGTAGTCACAACCCTGCACACAAGGCAGCCCAGGTCACGGGCTCGTCTTCCTCTTCTCATTGGAAGCAGAAGTAGAATTCAGCAGCCCCCTGAGTGTCTAAGCAGACTTTTTTAAAGATCAAACTGCTCACCTCTTGGTATAAGGAAGGGGCTAGAAACTGTCTGCTTCACCCAACCCTGGCCTGCTTACTTTGGAGGTAGGGATCCTACCCTGTGACTGAAATACAAAAAAAAATGTACACTTTTGCAGAGATGATTCCACTATCAGTATTTGCTTATATCAGTACATGCTTATATACAATATGAAATCCAGTAAATTGGAAAGATGAGCTCTTGTTGCTAGAGAGCTCAGCAGGTACCAAATCCAAATAGCAGCCCTGAGTGAAACAAGGAAAGCAAATACAAGTCACCTTACCCAAGTGGAGCTGAATACATTTTTCTGGAATGGTCTCAGTGAAAGGGAGCACCATGAAGCGGGAGTAGATTTTGTAATAAAAACTAATCTAGTCAACAAGCTTGTATGCCTGCCAAAAGGAGTAAACAACATATTCATGATAATGTAATTGCCACTTGCAGAAAAGCACCCTGCTACCATCATTGGTGTGCATGCTCCCATCATGATGATCTACATTGAGGTGAAAGACAAATTTTATGAAGACCTGGAGACTCTCATCATCAATGTGCTGAAAGAGGATAAGATTATAATTCAAGGTGATTTTAATGCAATAGTAGACACAGACTACCAGACATAGCTGGAAATAGCAATAGCAATGATTATGTACTACTGAAGACTTGTGCATCTTAGGATGCACCTAAGATTTTGCATCACCAAAATTTCCATTTACATAAACAGAACAAAACTTCCTGGATGCACCTTCACAGCAAACATTGGCATTTAAGACTAAGTAATTTTAAGGAGAAGATAGGGTGTAAGAGTGAGGAAAGTGATGTGCAGAGTGCTGGACTGATCATAGCCTTATCCTCTCCAAGCTAAATGTTCACATTCAACAAAAGTGGTGGCCCAAAGGAAAGACAAATACCAGAAGGACTTCATGTCAACAGATTAGAGTGCTTCTCCAAGCAGGAACAGTTTGTTGCTAACTTGTAGGAAAAGCTGTGCCAATACAGAGTTGGCAACTTGGCAACATTGGAACAGAAAAGGAACAGCTTTCAGAAATTTGGTGTACAGCACTGCATTTATTCACCCAGATCAGAATACACAAAAGCATCAAGATAGGTTTAATGAAAACAATGGGGAAATTCAGAAGTGGATAAACAAAAAAACTGAACTCCACAGCATTTATCAGCAGTATAGTTCAGTGGTCTCTCAGAAGACAATATTAATTTCATCTAAAATAAAGTGCAAGCAAAGCTTAGAGAGATGTAGGATTCTCAATAAGAATGCCTAAGAAATTGAGTTTTATGCTGATAGTAAAATTCCAAAGTACTTTTAAGATGTCCTTTTATGGGCCAAAGACCTTTGGCACATCTCAACTACTCAGTGCTGACAGAGCCACATGATAAAGACATGATCCGGGAGAGATGAGCTGAACATTTCCATAACTTGTTAACAGACCATCATCAACCAATACTGAAGCCACTGAATGTATACCTCAGGTGGAAGTCAATCCCTTTCTAGCCGAATTTCCCAACTGATGAAGGTTTTGAATGTCATTAGGCTCCTCTCCTATGGCAAAGTATCTGGTGCTCAGATTTACAAGGCAGAGCATCCACTCCTCAGATAAAAGCTGACTGAAAATTTCCAGGTTATATAGTAAAGCAAAGTTATCCCCTAGGATTTCAAGGATGCTTCCACTGTCCATCTCTGTATAAAGATAAAAAGGAAATAGATTGTCCTGTGACAATCATGGAGGAACACAGAGGGACAGAAGATCCTCAGTCATTGCCGGTCAGATTCTTGCCAGAGTCCTCCTTAATAGAGTGATCCTTCACCTAGAAGATGGTCATCTACCTGAGGGCCAGTATGGCTTCAGAAGGCTGAGGAACTGTCAGTATGGTGTTTGCTGCCTGAGTACTCCAGAAGAAATAAGAGGAACAGAACAGAAGTCTATACACAGCATTCAGTGATCTGATCAAGGCCTTTGATACTGTCAGTCATGATGGCTTATGGAAAATTATGTCAAAATCTGGTTGCCCAATCAGTACTGTACATCAATTTCATGATGGCATGCTTGCCTGGGTACTGGATAACAGACAATCTCTTCTGCTTTCCCAGTCACCAAAGTAGTGAAGCAGGGCTGTGTGCTTGCTCCCATGTTTTCTGCATGGTGTTTCCAGCAATGCTGTCGGATTTCTTTAATGAAGATGAAAACAACATCAAGGTTATCTACTGAACTGAGGGTAATTATTTAACTTGAAAAGGCTCCAAGCCAAGACTAAAGTGTAGAGACAGGTGGTATGCGATTTTGTTGTTGTTGTTGTTAGCAGATGGTTGTGTACTCAATGCAGCCTCTGAGGCTGAGAGGCAACAAAGTATGAATTGATTCTCTGCTGCTTGTGCTAATTTTGGCCTAACAATTAACACCAAAAACACAGAGGTCCTCCATCAGCCAGCACTGTACCATCCACACATGGAACCATCAGTGACAACAAATTTTGAATACTGTGGATAACTTTATTTACCTTGGCAGTATAACTTCCAGGGATGCACACAGAGATGACAAGGTTTACACAAGCACTGTTAGACCTAGTCTTTGGGAGGCTCAGAAGGAAAGTGTGGGAGAGAAAGGTATTAGGCTGCCTACCAAAGTGAAGGTCTACAAAGCTGTTATGCTAACCCCATTGTTGTATGCCTGTGAAACAAGATCAGTATATCCATGCAGTGTTAGAAAATTGATCCACTTTCATTTGAACTGTCTTAGGAAGACTCAGAAGATCACTTGGCAAGGTAAGGTACCAGACACTGAGGACCTTTTTAGAGTTTAACTGTCAAGCATTCAAATTCTACTGTCAAGAGGGCAATTCCAATAAGTTGGACACGCTGAATGCCAAACATACATTTGCCTAAAAGAACTCATGCAAAGAAGCACTCACTTAACAGTCAGAAGTGATACAAGGACACTCTCAAGGTCTCTCTGAAGACCTCTGGAGTCAGTTGTGTGACATGGGAGACATTGGCATCGCCCAGCATGGTGTGCCAGGATTAAAGAAGGTGCTGTGCTCTATGAATGAAGTAGAATTGCAGTAATTCAAAAGAAATGTGAGATAAGCCAATTTTGAGATATCTCTATCTCAAATCATCATACAGACTATTTGTGCCCGACCTATGGTAGAGCCTTCCAAGCTTATATTGGTCTGATCAGATCAGATACGCTATACTTTGACTCCAACCTAATGGTATCATTTTAGTTCTCTTTGAGAGAACCACCACCAACCAAAGTTCTTTGGGATCTTTTTTTTTTTAATTCGATGTCATTTTTATTTTGTTCCAGATTCTCTCTCCTTCCACACCTCCCCCACCCACTGAGAAGGCAAGAAATAATCTGAATATTTAAGCATTTTCTGTGGTAGAGGAAATTAACAATACTAATCTAACACAAATACAGTACCTTTTCTAGAAGGGCTTCAGTTACATACTTTTGAAAAGACCCAAGACATGCAACCTAAGGTCTGTTTTAGAGATTTCTGCAGTTATTTCAGGGTAAGGGCAATAAGCCAGGGAAAAATTGTACTCCCCTTCTTTTGGGTCAGGCTTCCTCAGGACAAACCCTTTTCAAGTAAGTACAAATCTGGAGCTCCTTCTGGGAGGTGGCCACAAAACTTTTTGGTAAATCACATATACAGTCCTGAAGAGGCTGCTTCTAAACTTATCATTGTCAACATTTATCAAGTGCCACCACTTGTGCCACTTTATTTCATGCAAGGTCTATCACTTACCCTTATTAAGATACTGATGGCACATGCCATGCCAACTGCACCACACCCAACAATGGTTATCTTATTTTGAGCAGATGTCTCTTCATTAAAAAAATTCTGAATTAGCCTTTCTTTGACTGATGCCATTTTGGAAATCTGAAAGGGACATTTCAAGTAATTTTGAGCAACAGGCATTAAATAGTATCAGTGAACTGTCATCAACATTTTAAACTTTTAACCATCCAATATATTAATCTGAATTAAAATCTAGGATATCCAAAGGTATAAAAAAAATCCAACATATCCAAAGCTATATGGAAGAACAAAACAATGGGAAAATAAATGAGCAAAACAAGGGAAGACAACGGGGTCAGAGGGACAAACTGGTTATTCTAGTCAATTTGAAGATAACTGTGGGTCTATTCATCTTTTCTCTGAAAATATTACTTTAATATCCCTCAAGTTCCTTCCTCTACCTCCCTCATCCTTCCCACTGCAACCATCCCAGAATAAATTATATCTCCTAGCTGATGAGCCTTTTTCTTTTTACATTCTTCACAAAAGTGCCAAAACAATCTCCTTAACACCTTGGCTCTGGTTCCACTCAAAAACTTCCAGGGACCCTCACTGCCAAATATTAAAATATCTTACTGGTCGGGAGGGCGTACAACGGAGGCCCAGAAGATCCTCCACTAGCCAGCATCCAGCATCCCCCTTATTCTGCAGTATCTCCTCGGAGGCCAGGCTGGGCCATTGGTCCAAACCCCTACCTGGAGGGGAGCCCCCTCTTGGGCATGTTGCTTCTCCTCTAACTGGGGGCTCCTTTCGGGTGGGAGTCGTTTTCCTTTGTTTGTGGGTGGGTGACTCCCAATGCCCAGCATTTGGCCCAGTGCCCGGTACCATGGGGCATTGACAAACGCCAGCTGGCGGCCCTTGTCTGGTTATCTCACTTTTACCGCACTTCTACTTCACGGGCGGAGCCGCCCCCCGACCCGCGGCCCACTCATCGAGGCCAGGCCCAGCCCCCACCCAACCCCCCCCCCCGCCCAGGCCGGGCCTCGCACACAAGGCGCTCCCTTTGGAGGCTCCTGAGTCTGACGGGTCCCATTCCCCTGGCTCACCCTCACCCGCGGGGCTTCTCTCCCTGACCCTGGGGCGGTGGGCTGCGGACCCGCTACAGCAGCGTCCCACGCGACTCCAACGGAGAGGCCGGTTCAACAGAACAACCACGTGCGGAGAGCCTTCGAGAGCGACCGTTAACCGCCACGCGCCCCGCCCCCGCTCACGCATGCGCACACCCCGGGGCTGACTCCGCGAGCCTGCTTGCGCTTGCGCAGAAACCATGCGGCCGCCGGGGGAGCTCAAAGCCGGGAAGGGAGCAGGCGCAGGCGCAGGCGCAGGCGCCACAGGGCGTCCCCAGGGAGCCCGGGAGGCCTGATGCCTTCGAGCTGCGGAGCCCCACGTGGCGAAGGGCAGGCCGGAGTATTCGGGGGCCTCCTCACGCGCCCCCTCCGAGTGTCTCCACGTGCTGGGAGGCAGCCTTCGTGTCCCAGAACTGGAGATACTTACTGCTTTATTAGGTTGTTTGGAGAGGGAAAAGCGCTTGGAAATCCGAGAAGAGTCTTGGAGCCCTCCCTTTCTTTAAGGCAGAGAATGAAGGGAAGAGTGTTTGTCTGTGGTAAATGGGGGGACAGTCCCCCTCTGGCTTCAGTGAGGTGGGCGGAACCGGAGCAATTTATAATGACACTGCAGCGTGGACCAAATGCGCTACTGAGGAACCATGACGTCATGATGGAGCGGAGGATGAGCCAAGCCGCTGCCAGGCCGGGCGAGCGCGGCTGCCCTCTGGGTGCAGCGCAGGGGTCAAGGCTAGCCTTTGTTCTGCTGCCCTGCGCCTATGCACTACACGGCTTGTGTTTTGTTTGTTTTTTTTTTCCCCAACGTGGATTAAAGGACGTTAAGATTAAGACAAGGGAGGCTAGAGGTAGAATTTTTCCTAGAGAAAAATATCATTTGAATTTTTTTTTTAAGAATTCACAGAAGAAAACCTAAGAAAGGTCAAGAGAAATCACAAGCGGGACAGTTTTGGAAGTTATCTGTTGAATTTATACATACTTGAAAAGCAAGTTGTAACTTTCACGCATGATCTTTAGGGGAGGGCTAATTTTATCTAATGTTTTAAGTTTAGAATTTTTAAAAGACCACATTTCAGGGACCACTTTGTAGAATATGCCTTTCTTGAAACCCCTGAGTGTTGCAGCTGTCTTCCTCTTGAAATTTTATATGTAATTAAAATGCCTGGAGAGAAAGAATTTTATTTTGGGAGGTTTTTTGTGTTTTGGTCTCAGAACTCAAAACGTTAGAGAACACCACGTATTCCAGGGTGTGCATAACGGGAACTTTAAAAAGTGTTCTCTGCCATTCCTTTTAACAAACAAAAAAAAAAAACCTCAGGAAAATAAACCAAACATCAGTCATAATCTCCCACCTCCAAAAAGAGTGGGAGGTATATTTTCCTATCTCTTTCTTGGGGTCCAGTTGGATTTCCTTACTCTATCCTAGTACTGTTTCCTTTACTTCTAATCAGGTGAACTTGGCACTTTTAGTAAATTTGACAAATCTGACCTCACAGGTACCACTGCTTCTCAGTAGGATAGGACTTGGATTTTAAATACTATGTAAGCATGTAACTGTTTAAAAAAAAATCCTAAAATTTGTAGATAAAAATATTTGACAGGAGATCTAGAATTGTCAAGAAGGACACATCTATGTCTGCTTTGCTAAGATTGCTAAAACTGACGTTTGTTCCCAAGATCATAGGCCTTAACCTCAATGATTATATCAACTGTCATTTTACAGAGGAAAATGAGGAAGAGGTTAAGTAACTTACCCTAGGTAAATACAGGTAGAAAAAAATTAGTGTCCAGATTTGGCATATCGTTTTTGCTCAGGTTTTTTCCACATCTTTTATTCCCCTTCTTCCTTGTCTGCTGTACCTCACCTTTAATATCCTATTTGTTAAAAAGCGTAAGGCCTAGATAAAATACTCCTCTATGAAACCCTGATCTTTCTTCCTGCTGTCCTCATCCAGAAGTGATCTCTTCCTTTTTTGAATCCCTTATAAATTTATATAGCATGTAGTTATCTTTGTATTTCCCCAGGGGAAAAAAAATATGAAAATTTACCACAGGGCTTTTGCATGTAGTAGGTTCTCTATTGTTTGTAGAAAGCTATCTGAGGATCCCTGTTCTTCCTCTACTCTTTTTATACTCAACTGGAAGTTAATTCACACCCAAGATTTCACTTACCCTCTTTGTGCAATATTTTCAGTAATGAGCAACTGAAATTGTGGATCCTTCAAAGGGCAACAGAAAGGTACATATGGAGAATTGGCTACAACATTAAAAGGAAGAATAATGCAGAAATTGATGCAAGATTTCTTGTCAAGAGAAATGTATGACCAAAAAAAAAAAAAAGATGAGCTGATACTTGGGTGTTAGGTTGATTGGCAGTGATATGGGAGTGTAAAATCAACTATCTTAAAAGTTGCACAAATATAAGGAGGGAAGGTACAGGAGGGAATCAAACAAAGCAGTTTATTATATGTACATACATATACATTAAAAAAATACTGTATGGGGAAAAGTAATTTTTTGATAAAGATCCTATTCTGCATTACTGAAACTTATCAAGAAAAATTTTGAACACTCATCTTACAGTGAGAAAAAAGGATAACCAATGAGCATACGTATTCCATTGGCATCCACTTGATGTCAGAAAATCGAGAGGGAAGTTCCTAACATACTAAACAGATCCCAGATTTACATGACATGGGGAAGAGTTATTCAAGACAGGAAGACATGAATGGTCATGAATCACATTGTCAGAAGGGGAAATGACACCCACATTGATGAGATTACACATCTCTTGAAGTGTCTGTGCCAATGCTGACCTGTTTAACCCCTCTATCTTGATCTCTATAGGTTTTTCTTTTCTAGGACTGAGCGACGTCTGAACATAGCCTAAAACGGAATAAAGTAATTCAACAAAGAGATATTTATTTGTTGTTTATTCAATATTTAGGGTTAGTATGACACTTGAGGAATTGGTTGCATTGTTGTACATATACAGATCTTTTTATATAATATGGAAATTTACAACTATTGAGATACATACATACATATATATATATATATATATATGTATATGTATGTATATATATTATAGGCAGACAAAATCAGGTTCTCTAGAAAGGTGATACATGGGGGCCATGCTGTACTGCCCTAATGGAGGGGAGTACAAAGGTAATCAATGCATCAATAAAGAATTACTACTGTATGGTGTTTTGTATCCAGGAGTGTTATCTTCTGGACCTAAAGGAACTTGTAGCACCTACATACAAAGCAGGTAG
>JAQQSK010007123.1:0-14117 GCA_028658325.1 Potorous gilbertii
GCAGATTGGTGATATGGGTAATTAGAATGTCCAGTGTATTGGGGAGGGGGAGGGGACAAATGGGGAGAAAATTTTGGAACCCAAAATCTTGTGAAAATGAATGTAAAAAGTTAAATAAATTTATTTAAAAAAAAAGAAAGAAAATAGCACTTTCCTTCTTCCCTTTGCTGATGAACATATGGGGTGGGCAAGAATCTTAATTTATGGACACATTCTATCTTGTTTTGAAGGGACTCTAGTGGAAGTGGGGATGCTTCCTTCCTTGTTTCTGATAATTTTCCTTTTCCATCATGCAGACTAGAGTGGGAGGCCAGTGATTTTAGGTGACCCAGACTTAGCCCTTCTTTTGACTCCCCAGGGCCAATGATACTATCTGCATCACAGATGTCCCACCACAAGCCATAGTAAATCTAATATAACTCTTCTGTTTCTTTTCACAACATCTGTCTTATTTGATTTTGTCAGTTTTCTGAGACTGGACTCTAAGTCCTCTGGGGTTTTGAATTTTCTTTTTTGAAAGTGGAAGGTCCAGATGGCTCATCAAGTTAAGAGTGGGAGGCAATGAGAGATGGTGGAAAATTCTCTGTCAGGAAAATTCATCCTGTTTACAAAGTGGGAGGAGCAATGACAGGAATGCCTATTCCTGCAGTAGTTTGGGTGGTTTGCTTTCTATGACTGCATCCTCGGTCCCTTTCTTTGTTCCTCATTAACCTCTCTTTTTGTATTCTCATTTTATATTTGTCTTCTCATATGTGTGGATCATTACACCATAGAATTATAGCTTTATAGCTTGAAAGGACTTTAAGGGCTGTCTACTTTAACTCTCTCATTTTACACATGAGGAAACTGAGTCACAAAAATGTTAAATGATTTCTAAATTTCATCAAGGTGATGATTGATAAAGGCAAGACTTGAACTCAAGTATTCTCACTTCACATCTAGAACTCTTTTCCACTCTAAGAGAATGATCTCTTTAGAGAGTCATGGAGTAATATCTTCCATTCTGAAAATATTCTGAATGGAAACAGGGGTAGCTGCTCCTACAACAAGAGATACTGGAAATAATAAAGAGAGGAAAGTATACTCAGGATATTCCTGGATACCATATTTGAGAGTTACCAGCACAGAAATCAGAATTGGACCCATGTTACCTGATGAAGTCTCTGAGTGAGAAAGTAGGGAGAAAAAAGAAAAATGGGTTCAGGACAGAGTTTTGGGGAACATTCATAGCTAAGGCATGTGATGTGGGTCATGATCCACTCAAGAAAACTGAGAAACACCTAGACTGAAAGAGGGAGAATTAGGAAAACAGTCTCATAAAAAGCCAGAGAGGTAAATTAAGGGGAGAGTGTCACCAGTGTCTAATAAAGCATCGACATCAAGAAAGACATTGAAAGATGAAGACTGAGAAAAGACTGTGCGATTTAGCACTTAAGAAATTGTTGACCACAGCAAAATCAAAATGAATACAGGGCCTTAATATTAAAGGTTATGAAAGTTAATAAAATTAAAAGGGAAACAAATCCTTTACTGTCTTTTTTTACAACTATCATATAGAGTCAGTGCTTAAGTAAACAAGATGTAGAGTTGATTACAAATGATAAAATAGCTAATTTTAATTATTTGAAACTGAAAAGCTCTTGCACAAACAAAATTAATACAACTAAGATGAGGGAAGAGGACAGATTGGGAGAAAAGCAAACAAACTTTATATCCAGTATCTCTGATAAGGTCCAAGACAATATATCTAAGAAATATGAAGAAATGAATAAAGTATATAATATATAATAAATATACATATATGGTAACCTAGAGCTTGCCAAAAGTCTTCATGAAGTTTTAAGTTTTAATTGCTATTATATCTCAAAACTTAGTTTTTGGATATACATACATATACATATATACGCATATATGTACACATTATATATGTATGCATGTGAAAGTGTGTGCTTATATCTATGTATGTGTGTATGTATAATACCAAAAGCAATTCTCTAGCAAGTGGTCAAAGGATTTAATAGCAATAGTTATAACCATAGCAATTCTCATAACTAATATTTATATAGCATCTGCTATATGCCAGACACTGCTAAATGCTTTACAAATGTTATTTCATTTTATCCTTACAATAGCCTTTTGTGGTAGGTGCTATAATTATAGCTGAGGAAATTGAGGTAGATATTTAAGTGACTTGCCCACAGTCATGCAGCTCAGGTCTGAGACCGAATTTGAACTCAAATTTTCCTAGCTCTACATCTGACTTTCTATTCACTGTGCTACCTGGCTGCCTCAGAAAAAAATCTACTAACTGTATGAAGAATACTCCAAATCACTAATTATAAGAGAAAAGCAAATAAATGAATTCTGACATTTCATCTCACACCCAGTCTATTGGAAAAGATTAAAAAAGATGAGAATAGCCAATATTAGAAGAGTTCTGGAGGAAATGGTACATTAATGCCGAGATGGCGGAGCTGCGAATTGGTCTGGATGTTCTGGAAAACAATTGAGAATCATTTTCAAAGAGGCACAAGATGACAAGATGCTTTGATCCAAAGACTCCACTGTTTGACATACAGCAGGAAGGCTATGTGTGCACCCAACTAATTATAACACTTTGTGTAGTAGCAAAGAACTCAAAGTAAAATAGGTACCTGTGGATTGGGGAGGGGTTAAATAAGTTGTAGACCATGAATGTGTCACATGTCCCTGTCAAAAAAAACAATGAATATGATGGAATGCATGGGAACATGAAATAAGCTCAATAAAGAAAATAATATACACCATATGCAACAAATTGTACAACAGATTTGTTGTGATTGTTCAGTTGGTTTTCAGTTGTGTCTGACTCTTCATGACCCCATTTGGAGTTTTCTTGGCAGAGATGCTGGAGAGGTTTGCCATTTCCTTTCCCAGCTCATTTTACAGATGAGGAAACTGAGGCGAAAAGTGTAAAGTATTTGCCCAGGGTCACACAGCTAAGAAGTATCTGAGGCTGATTAGAACTTCAGTCTTCCTGACTCCAGGTCTGGTGTTGTATCCACTGTACCACCTTTCCATATTAGAAAGAACCAGAACAAAACCATGGAAACTAAATGCTATGAGAATGTAATGCCTAAGCTTGGTCTAAGGAAGAAGTAAAGACAAGGTATTTCCCTTCTTTGAAAGGGTGGGGGACTATGAGTATGGGATATCAGCTTTTTTTTTGATGTGTGGGTTAGCTTTGTTCAGTGTTCCCTAGTCACTCATCCAGGAAGAACTAAGTTCAAATCCTACACTACCTGTGTGACATGAGGAGAATCGCTTAATCTCTTAGTGTTTTTGAAAATTATTGAAGATGTTAATCTTCACAGGAGTGGTTGACCTGCACTGGTAGAGGAAATTTTCCACCAGGGAGTTTCTTATCAATAAGAAAATCATAGGTCTAGTGACTAGACTGTAGTCTCTACCTCTTGAAAGAAGAAGGGGGCAAAGAAACTTTGGGAAATGTAGCTGATATCAAAATGAAATGTATAATTTTTTTTAATGTGAAATCATTTGTACCTTTGCTGTACCTGGGTTCAATTCCCTGCCTCTGCCATTGAGACAGAAGGACTCCAGGCGAGTCACTTGACCCTGTGGCACCCCAGGTCATTCTCTCACGCAGGAAATGGCCGGTGACTTGTTGTGGAGGGACTTTTTCCATTAGAAGTTTCCTACACCAGTGAAATCACATGTTGGGGTTATTTAAAAAAAGGGAACAGTGATACTTGCACTCCTTGGGTCATAAGATGAGGAATTATGAAAGAGAAAAAGAATTCAGAGATCATCTACTTCAACTTAGTCATTGTATAAATGTGTCCACTGAGGCCCCGAAAGTTGAAGTCATATGTTCAAAGTCATGCAGGAAGGATTCATGTCATGCTCCAAATCTAGCATATCTTCCTCTACACCAGCAAAGCCCCTTGCCCCTTATGTTGCCCTAGAAATAGCAACATTAGTCGCATTAACTAACTGCTATAACTATACATTCAGGACAAAAGTTTTCGGGCTTCACCCTTACCAGGAGTTAGGGGAAGAGCTACTAAGTGGGTGTTAGAAGTCTGGTGGTTAACCTGTAGCTCTGCCTAGAGGGAGTAGGGGATGAGCCAATGTGTATTGTTGCTGTGTCTCACATATGGAGCTGTTGGCATCTCTGGCTTCTTTTATCCCTCCTTAGGCTATTTTTATTCCCACCTCTGGAAATTAGGCTGCTCTAGACACTACCAAAGGGAGTCATGTCTTCATGGTGGCCACCTTTACTACTGGTTAAGCAGACCTTTTCTCCACACAAACTTAACTCTCTCTCTCTCTCTCACACACACACAGGAATATATAGATTATGTTCACATCGTGTGTGTGTGTTCGTCCTTTGTTGCCGAAGACCATGCCATCAGAGAAATGATGACATGGCTTGCACTTGACTGTGCAGATCACCAGCCTCACTTCTCCTCCAGAGCCATCTGAATCCAGTGACCAGATATTCATCCGGATGACTGGAGATGACCCAGGATGAGGCAATTGGGGTTAAGTGACTTGCCCAAGGTCACACAGCTAGTGTCAAGTGTCTAATGTGAGATTTGAACTCAGGTCTTCCTGACTCCTGCACTGGTGCTCTATCCACTGCACCACCTAGCTGTCCACATGGTCACATCATAGAGGGCAGAGGAAGTGTCAGGGCAGATACTATCCTTTCAGGGAGGTGTTGAGTGAATCATTTGTTCCTTCCACAGTAACTATGCCTTAGATTTCTGTAGCATTCCAGACTCTAGAAAGCTCCTGTAAATATATTATTTCTTTGTAAATTTCTTCACTCTAAGACAAGCAGGTGAGATACTATTGTTAGAGGAGGCATCTGTGTGGTCACAGAAGAGAGTACAGGACATGAAGTCATAAAGGTCTGGGTTCAAATCCTACCTCCGACAGTTATCATTTATGTATTTGTATAGTGAAAAGAGGCCTGGCTTTCAAGCCAACAGGACCAGAATTCAAGACTAGCCTCTAATATACGCTAACTGTCATCTAATTAAGTAAATCATGTAACTTTTCAGCAACCCAGGCAACTCTTGAAGACTATAGGTCATAGAAGAGTTGCATTGGTAACAGATCTGCATGGCAGAGGGAATTTCCTCATTGGGAGTTCTCTAAATCAAGGAAATCACAAATCTTATTCCTATTTGTGTGTATTTTATATACATATGTATATATTTATATATGCATGTATGTATTATACACATACGTGTGCTGTGTGCACATACAGCATAAGTATATGTGCACATTTATATGTATAAATGTACATTTGTATATGTATGTATATATACATACATTCATATACATACATCTATGTATATATTCATGTGCATGTGTGTGTAGATGAATGAATGATTTCATTGGTATAGGGAAAAATCTTAGAGAGTTTCTGAGAAGGTAAGTGAGCCTAGAAGTAACACAGAATAATGTTTTCGAAGTACCCCTTGTCCCTAGTCTTCCCGAGTCTGAGACTTTCCTTCCACGCTAATGTCTCATTCTCAGCCTCTGCTTTGATAATGCAGCTTAGTCTGTGTCGATAGGACATAGTCACTGTTCAGATTTCTATTTTGTTTGTTGTTGGGGATTTTGGGTGGAGTGTTTTTTTAAAAAAAATCACTCCTTTTAAAATTCTAACACCAAATAAAATGTGTATATATGTATATGTTGTTGTTTGTCATTTATTCTTGAAGAGGACCATAGCATCAAGAGGCTGATGACATGACTTGAAAGTGAAGTGGGTTTAAGTGAGGGAGGGCTGTGCACAGTCATCAGTCTCATTTTCTCCTTCAGAGCCAAGTGGGTCCAGTGGCCAGATATAGATCAGGACAACTGGAATGGCCCTGGATGCAGTGAGAGATGTTGGCCATTTTAAGCTAAAGTCTTTCCCAGGTCTCAGTTTTTCTGAAGCAACACCCATTCAGTAGTTAAGGGTAGGTAAGAAATAAGACAAAGAATGTATTCTTTTAACCTAGTCAAAAAAATCAGTATGGAAGGGGAAGACCCTCCAGGTTTCTGGACAAAACAGAAACAATATATTCACACTGACAATCATTCTGAGTCATCAAGGACCAAAGGATGACCAAGTAGGGCTTGGACTGGGATGTATGACTGGTCAATCAATGAGAGCCAGAGTGATTTGGGTTTAAGGCATGGTCCTTATGAAAGAAATCTAGTCAATAAACACTAAGATATCTTGTAAGGTTATACATACATATATACATATATATATATATATATATTCACATGCATATGCTTATATATTTATACCATATATCAATATCTATCTATATCCATATATTACAATAGAAAAAGAAGATGAACATGATAGTAGGTTTCTATTATGTATAGCTTGCCTTTTAATACACAGATATATGTATATCTACATGCACATATTATGTATATATATTTCTTATACATGTGTGTATATCATCTATCTACCTACATACCTATCTTTATCTCAACATGTAACTTTCAGAGCTATCCTACATGATTCTTTCTGACCTTCCTTCTCTCTTGTTTACTTCTTCAGTGGCCCTCTTTTTTCTTTTTGTTACTCTTTCCCTATGCTCTACCCCTTTTCCCTCTCATCTTCCGCTCCCCATTGGGAAAAACCCCACAAAACAAAGCAAAAGTAAAACCCTTGTGTCAAATATGCAGTCAAGCAGAATATTACCTCATTGGCCACATCTGAAGCTGCTCTCTGCTTCATTCTACTTAAGAGTCTCTCGCTGATACATCCTGAATCCGTGCTCTAGGGCAGCACAGAAAATTATTGCATGCTCCTTGGTTCAGAAACCAAAGGAAACACAGTAGGGCCATACAAGCTCCTAGCTACCCCTCCTGGACACACAAAGGAACACCAGATTTCCATTAATGAGATGCTGGGAACAGGCGAGATGGTTTGCTTCTTTCCACACTGTCACGAATTGCACTATGAATCTCATAGATGATGGGCCACTTTCACAATTATGTACCTGCAAAGACTTTACTTAACTACTTTTCTTTCCATCATCCATGTGTCAGAAAAGTTCCCACAGGGCATGATCCCAGCTGTGTTCCTCCAGCCCCACATGCTAACATGAAGGGATAGTCAGGATAACGAAGGGATTACAAAATTTCTTATGAGGACCAACTGAAGGAAACGGGAATCATTAGCCCAGAAAACAAAGGCTTAGGTGGGATAAGTTAACCATCTTCAAGTGTGTTGAACTGTGACTGATGCTAATTGACTCCAGAGAGCTAAACTAGGAACAATTAAGCGAATATGATAGTAATAGTAGTTAACATCCACATAGCATCTACGACGCGCCAGATTCTATGTTAAGCACCCTACAAATTCGATCTCATTGAATCAGACACTATGCCCAGTGTTGGAGATACAAAGACAAAAACGAAACAGGATGCCCTGAGATAGCTTAAATTCTATCAAGAGAGACAGGATGTGTATGTATAGAGACAAGACACAGGCCAAACAGATACAAAAAATGAAGGGCAGATGTTACAGAGTGGGAGATTTAATTTTCATATAGGTAAATCTTTCTAATTACTAGAGCTGTTCAAAAAAGGAATGGGCTTCCCAAAAAGGAAGATGGTAGACTCCCAGATACCAAGAGTGTTCAAGAGAAGCTTGCTTGGATCACCACTAGTTGGGTGCTTTGGAGTAGGACTGTGGCTTCAGTTATGGGCTTACGGGATTCAGTTATAGGTTAATCTAAATGGCCTCTTAGATCTTCTTACAACTGAGATTTTGTGACTCAAGGAGAGAAATCCCTGATTCAGGATTAGATTCTTCAGATCCAGTGTACTTTCTAGTCTAAAATGGATATGGGAGACTGTAAATCAGGAGAGGTCTTTTCCATTTTTTAAATTTTATGACTCACTTTTGTTTAAAAAACAAACCAATAAAGACAGCAAGAGCTGAAAGCAAGCAAGTTGGACATAAATGTTATGCCTTTCTAGGCAGGCTTATTAAATTGATTTCAAGGGTCAAGAGTCTCTGTAATGATTACACTGTGTAGAATTTGTATTGAACCCAATTCTTAGCAAGCTGAACCCATCCATCCCTAGACTACTTGGGAAGCCCATCAGTTACAGAATCTACTCCTGTCAGGGCATGATACCATTGATAATCTTTGATCTTTTCTGCAGAAAAATCATGGATGGTGTCAAATTCCCAGGTGTGGCTCCTTTCTGATTTAATACAAGCTAAGTGGGATGTACAAACATGGAGCAATTTATTAACACTGACTTAGTAACACTGAAAACCCTTTAGTAATGTTGGAGCATCTTGATTTTTATTGCCTTCTCCCACTGCCTGGTATCACTCTTTGTCTAGACTCCATGACCTGTACATGGGATTCTTCTTTGATGGAAACTTCCAGCTGGTTAGATAATTGGCACCTATCTGCCTGAGAGATCAGAGGTGAGAAATAAACCCGACAGATTTGAATGAGACCTCATTCTCCCCAAAGAAACAATTGGCCGTAGTCTGTGCTGGAGAGAAGACCTGTTGTTTGGGACAATCCAGGTTTGCCTCTAGGAGAACTAGGATGAGTGATGAGAGCTTGATGAGACCTCAATAATGAGTGTGAATTGAGCTTCTTTCAAGGTCATCAATAGCCATCTTCCTCTAACCAGGTTTAAAGATCATTTCACCCACGGCTTTCCTACAAGACAAACCACAGATGTTTCCTACCCTGTTGGGGATCCAATCATATTTTTTTCTCTCCAGTTACCATTATCTCTATGTATTCTAAATCTCCTTCTCCATTACCCCAACCTCAACCCAGTCTCAAACCTTCCTCTTTATAAGGAGAAAGGCTATTAGGTGGTACAGTGAATATAGTACTGGACTTGGAGACAGGAAGACCTGAATTCGATCTTATTTTTGTGTGACCCTGGGCAAGTTTGTTAACCTCTCTCAGTCTCAGTTTCTTCATATGTAAAAAAGTCTACCTATTTCACAGGTTGTTGTAGAAATAAAATGAAATAACATGTATAAGCACTTTACAAACTTTAAAATGCTATATAAATGATGCTACTTTTAAATATTATTTAAAATGTGCCAAATAAAACTCTATAATTTTCAGTGTCAATGTTCAGTTTGCGATTTCTAGGAAAAACTTTGAATTCTCCCAAGGCAGCTCAGTTTACTGTCACAGAATAGGTGGCAGAAAAAAGGGAAGGGTACTATAGCACAAAATACTCTGAACTTGGAGTCAAAAGGTATAGAGAAATCAGGTTCCAGTCCCAATTGTGCCCTTGATGTAGCTAGTTTAGATAAAAAAATGTGCATGCAGTGGAGAAAGGAGAATATCTATCTATCTGTCTGTCTGTCTATCTCTATATTGACAGATTTGGCTATATCAGTGGATATAAACAGTGACATCCATATATATACATACACACACACATATATATATCCATACATATGTACATACATTTGTGCATGTATGATTTGCTGAGAGTCACATAGATACTGTGTGTCAGAAGTCATATTTGAGCCTAGGTCTTCCTAGCCTCGAGGACAATTATCTATCTGCTATGAAATACAGCATAGAAGAATCTCCTAATTTATCACTCTCTGTCTCTTTCCTTGTCTTTCTGTTCCTGTCTCTGTCTCTATATGTGTGTGTGTGTATGTATATATATATATATATATATATATGTATATATATATATATATATACATATATATATATATATACACATATATATGTATATATATATAAATAATCTCCACATTTCCTAGCTACCATCACTATATTTTTCTTCCTTCCTTCCTTCCACCTCTTTCTTTCTTTCTTCCTTCCTTCCTCCCTCCATCCCTCCTCCTTCCTTCCTTCCTTCCTTCCTTCCTTCCTTCCTTCTTTCTTCCTTTCTTTCTCTCATCTGTCTATCTGTTCATCTATCCAAAGTCAGTGCATGGCCTCCAGGGGTGGAGAACCTGCATGGGGAATTCTTTTATTAAAGGGATGTTTTACTTCATAGTTTTTGCCCTGTCATATGGAACTTTTTGGCTGCCGTGTCACAATCTTGACTCATGATAGGATGGCAGTCCACCACTAAAATATCTAAATATCTACTCACATTCTTGTTTTTCTTTTGAATTAAACCTGTGTGTGTGTCTCCAGTTAAAGCTGACAACTCCCTGCCAAGAAGGGAGTGGAGATTTGGCCGTGATCCAGTACCTGGGATTGACATAAACAAACAAAGATTCGACTCCTGAGCCCAGGCGTGAGCCTCTACCCAAAGGTGCACTTTGCTGAGTAATCTGAGAACATTTTGCACATATTTGAATACCAGTGGGCCATGAGAGGAACCCTTGGGGACACAGAGGGTGACAATTTATGTTTGAGAACAGAGGATAGGAGAGAAATTGTTTTTGGATGGTGCATTAAATAGTTTGTCACCGTGACAGGTAATAAAAATAAACTTGAGAGATAATACAATAGCTCAGAGGAAATGGCTTTATCTCTCTCATTTGTAGTTTGCTTTTTTTAAGAATTAATTTCTATCCACTCCCAATTTAGAGCCAACTTGTCCCCAGTGACTTTGGGTATGGGAAGCACCTCTAAGTTCAAATGGGAAGGAGGTTATTGACAAAAAGAAATCTACATCCATATACATCAAAATATTTCCAGCAGCACTTTTTTTTGTGGTAGCAAAGAATCTGGAAACAAAGTAAGTGAACATTGTTTGGAATGTGGCTAAATAAACCACGTACAATGGTGTATTACCATGTTGTAAGAAAGGACAATCATCAACACAGAGAAACTTGAAAAGAACTACATGAACTGAGACAAAGTAAAGCAATCAAGTTCAGGGAAACAATATATACAATAGCTACCATCCCATAAGTGGAAAGAATCACAAACATTCTGACATGAACATTATGCAATTATAACCCAGCTTGGCCCCAAATATGAGATGGGAAATGATAACTCCTACTTCTTTGCAGAGGTTGGGGATGGGGGTCAACTTTTCTTGTGGTTCTCAAAGATGATTCTGACATCAAGATGACTTGCAGTTGACTTTAATTAGAGGGAGGGAAGGCTGTGCAAGGTCACCAACCTCACTTTCTCCTCTTGAGCCATCTGGGTCCAGTGGCCAGATATTCATCAGGATGACTGGAGATGGACCAGGTTGCAATAGGAGACCCTGGCTATTTTAGGCTAAGGTCTTATCAGATTCTCACTTGGAGTGAGGTTAATACCCATTCAGGGAATAGGCCTCTTTACACAGTTACTCAAGGGATGACCCCTTTAATAAAAAAAAAAAGTCAAACTGGGAAGGGAAGATCCTCAGGGTTCCTGGTAAAAGAGAACAGTTATCATTTAATATTTACATTTTCTCTGTGCTAGGAGGGCAGGGACTTTTTGTCCAGTCTATGAGCTCCAGAGTGAGCTGGGCTTAAGGCTTGATCTTTGAACAAGAAAACTAGCCAGTAAACCCAAATGAAAAAAGGCAGTTTTTGGCCATCGAAGTGTACCTTCTTCTGGGAAAAGCACCCCAGGCAGAGGTGGAAGTTAGTTATGACAGATGTGGAACACTGAAAATATTGTACACTTTTTTTTGGATGTGTTGGTCAGTTTTAATGATTTTTCTCTTTTTCCTTTTTTCTTTCTTTTTGAATAAACTTCCTGCGTTATAAGGAATGACTTTCTGGGAATGGAAGAAAGACAAAGATAGGGGAAAACCTAGATGAAAGTTAAATAAAATATATCAATAAAAGGCTGCATAAATTTAAAATTCTAATGAATCTCATTTGCTCTCTTAGTCACACAGGATTTAGAGCTTGTAGTCCAGTTCTCTCCTTTGAAAAGAAAAAGGAGGAGGAGGTGGATGAGGAAGAGGAAGAGGAGGAGGAGGAAAAGAAGAAAAGGAAGAAGAAGGAGGAGAAGAAGGAAAAGAAGAAGGAGAAGGAGAAAGAGAAGAAGAAGAAGAAGAAGAAGAAGAAGAAGAAGAAGAAGAAGAAGAAGAAGAGGAGGAGGAGGAGGAGGAGGAGGAGGAAGAGGAGGAAAAAGAAGAAATGAGACCTAGAGTGTTTAAGATTTTAGGACTATAAAGTGGCAGAGCTAAGATTTGAACCCAGATGTTATGACTGGAATTGCAGCTTCCCAAGTCTCTAGTCTCCCGCTCCAGCTGTTGTTCCAGTCCTCTTTTGTTCAAATGTGCATCATACCCCTCACTGTTTTTTTTCTACTCCTGCAAGACAGATGGGTTAATAGTTCAGTGAATAGAGCACCAGGCCTGGAGTCAGGAAAACCTGAGTTCAAATTTGGCCTCAGATACCTACTAGCTGTGTGACCCTGGGCAAGTCATTTCACATTATTTGCTTCCATTTCTTCTTCTGTAAAATGAGCTGGAGAAAGAAATGGCAAACCACTCCAGCGTCTTTGCCAAGAAAACATCGAATGAAGTCATGGAGAGTCAGACAGGATTGAAAAACAAATGGATAACAACACTCCTGCAAGGTATTCCTAGTTTCTTTTTCTATGGGAAGAATACTGTCTACTTGGAAACTCCATCTCTCAGAAAGCTACACAACCAGGCCCTGATTATTTCTCACATCCAATGTGGTCTATTTCAAAGTCCAATTATATTCAACTCACAGTTATTTCCAAAGTGGAAAAAAAAGTCTCTCCTCCTGCACTCCACTCCAGATTCAATCTTCCCTTGTAGCAAAGATGGCACTTACCCTCTATGCCACGAAGAGAGTGAAAGGTTTCATTATCTATTCTTCCAGATTATCATTGTCAGCTAGGGGGCACAGTAGATAGAGCAGTAGACCTGGAGTCAGGAGGACAAATCTGACCTTAAACACTTACTAATTGTATGATCCTGGGTTGCTCATTTAACGTCTGTTTCCCCACTTGTAAAATATGGATAAAACCTCCCAGGGGTTGCTGGGAGATATATGAGATAATAGTTGTAAATTGCTTAGTACAGGGCCTGACACAATGTGTGTGTCCGTGTGTGTGTGTATAGTAAAATATATGAAAAATATATTATATATATACCTATACTTACATACATGGAAGTCAAAGATAAGAGTGAAAGTTCTTGCTCTTGAGGCACTTAAAATATATTTGTGTGTTTTAGAATTATATACACACACATGCACACACATACACACATTCTACGTTCTCTCTACATATACAACTATGCATATATATGTTTGTTTATACATGTGTTTATGTATAGCTATATATTATAGCTATTAATGGTTTCTAAATTCCAATTCAATCAATTATACACACAAGCATACACACACACACACACACACACACACATATATATATATATTATATATACATTTTTCTAACACACACACATACACTCACACACATTTTAAGTTTCTTAAGACCAGCCTGGAAATGCTTAGCATTTCCAATTCTTAGCACAGAACTCAGCACATAGTAGGCACTTAATAAATGTTAGTGATTTTGGTTTAGTTTATTTCCTTGAAACCAGTTCATACAAATCTTGTTATGTTTCTCTGACTTCATCATATTTGCAATTTTTCACTGTATAATGCCATTCTACTACATTCATATATCATAGAGGTGGTGTGGGTTTCACTTATTTCCTGTGGTGGACACTTCGTTTCTAGTTCTTTGCCACCACAAATAGTGTTGTTCTGGATATGTTTGGTATGCATTGCACCTTTGATTCTCTCTTTGACACCCCTGTGCTATATGTTCAGTAGTGGGATTGCTGAGTCAAAGAGCGTAGAGAGATTAGTCACTTTTCTTGCATAATTCAAATCAGATATGCCAAATGGTCAATTGATTCACAGTTCTGCCAACACAGACTTGGTGTGTCTGATTTCTCACAGCCTCTCCTATGTTTATTATTTCTGGGTTTTGTCATCTTTGTCAATTTCAAGTAAGTAAGATGAAATATCAGGATTGTTTTAAACTGCATTTCTCTTCCTATAAATGACCTGAAGAACATTTTATGTGGTCATTTATGTATTTATTTTTTTTAATTTTAAATAAATTTATTTAACTTTTTACATTCATTTTCACAAGATTTTGGGTTCCAAAATTTTCTCCCCATTTGTG
>JAQQSK010007124.1:0-14117 GCA_028658325.1 Potorous gilbertii
AAAGACCAGAGCTGAAAGGAAAATTTGACTTTCAAACACAAGAATGAAGAGAAGCATGAAAAAGTAAACTACAAAGAGAAGTCATAAGGGACTTACCAAAGTTGAACGGTTTACATTCCTACATGGAAATACAATATTTGTGACTCTTGAAACTTTTCACTATCTGGGTAGTTGGTGGGATTAGACACCCACTTACACACACATGCACACACACATTCACACAATCACGCACACACAGTGACAGAGAGCACAGAGTGAATTCAATAGGATGGGATCATATCTTACAAGAAATCAAGGTAAACGGTGAGAGAGAAATGTAGTGGGAAGAGAGAGGGTGAAATGGAATGGGGTAAATAATCTCTCATAGAAGAGGCAAGCAGGAGACTTCTTAGTGGAGGGAAAAAGAGGAGAGTTGAGAAAAAAACATGAAGTTTACTCTCATCACATTCAACTAAGGGAAGAAATAAAATGCACACTCATTTTGGTATGAAAGTCTATCTTACAATACAGGAAAGTGGGAGAGAAGGAGTCAAGCAAGGTGGGGGGGATGATGGAAGGGAGGACAGTGGGAGGAGGGAACAATTTGAAGTCAACATTCAGGGAGGGACAGGATCAAAAGAGAGAAAAGAAAGAATGGGGGGAGGATAGGACGAAGGGGATTATAGTTTGTCTTACACAACACGACTATTATGGAAGTCGTTTGCAAAACTACACAGATATGGCCTATATTGAATTGCCTGCCTTCCCGAGGGGAATAGGTTAGGACTGAGGAATGGGGAGAAGTTAGAAGTCAAAGTTTTAGGAACAACTGTTGAGTATTGTTCTTGCCACTGGGAAATAAGAAATGCAGGTAATGGGGAATAGGATGTTATCTGGCCCTACAGGACAAAAGAGAAGATGGGGACAAGAGAAGGGAGGGATGATAAAAGAGAGGTCAGATTGGTGATAGCGGAAATTAGAATGCTGAGTGTTTTGGGGTGGAGGGAGGGGACAAATGGGTTGAAAATTTGGAACCCAAAATTTTGTGAAAATAAACGTAAAAAGTTAAATAAATAAATTTATATTTTAAGAAAAATATTTGAATTTGTTAAGTCTTTAAAATATCAGTTAAGACCTTTCACGGAGATTTAGAGAAAAAATGGCATAGGAGAATTCACGGTGGAAATTTATGAAATGCCTGTCATTTCTGGTATTGAAAGTACTTTGTGTACTGATTAAAATATTATTTTATAAAAATATCTACATCCTTCTGCTGAAATTGAATGATTTTCAGTTTTTAATTCAACTTCAGTTTTACTCAAAGGCATTTATCTGATCCACAATTTCCTTGAGGCATTTTTAACCTCTGTATTCCTGAGGGTGTAGATCAAAGGGTTTAACATAGGAGTAACCATAGTAGCACATACAGATACAGCTTTATCTATAGGAAAAGTGACTACTGGCCTCACATACAAGAATATACAGGGAACAAAGAACAAGAACACCACTGTGAAATGAGAGCTGCAGGTAGAAAGGGCTTTCCACCTTCCTTCTGAACTACCACCCTTCAGGGAACAGAGGATAACTACATAGGAGAAAGTTAGTATGAGAAAGATTGACAGACACATCCCTCCACTGTTAGCAATGACTAAAAGACCAAGAACTTGGGTGTCCATGCAGGCCAGTTTCAGCAATGGGAACAAGTCACACATGAAGTGGTCGATAACATTAGGGCCACAGAAGGGAAGATGAGCCATGAAGAGGTGTTGTAGGGTGGCGTGTACGGAGCCCCCCATCCAGGCTGCTGCCAGCAGGAGGTGGCACATACGAGGATTCATGATGATCATGTAGTGCAGGGGTTTACAGATGGCCACATAGCGATCATAAGCCATGACTACGAGGAGAATGATTCCAACACCACCAAAAAGATGATCTGCAAAGACCTGAGTAAGACAGCCTTCCAGGGAGATGGTTGACTTTTCATAAAGTAAATCCACAACCATCTTAGGAGCAATGACTGAAGAGTAGGTAGCATCCGTAATAGATAAAAAGCTTAGAAAAAAGTACATGGGGGATCTCAGTGTGTGGCTGGCGGTCAAGGTTATGACAATGAATATGTTTCCTATAATTGTGATAATATATATTATTGTAAAAATGACAAAGAAAATTTTTCTAAGTTCTGGACGTTGTGTGAGTCCTAGTAGAATGAATTCAGTTACATTGCTTTTGTTCTCCATTTTGGTCACTCCTGCCAAATTCCTGATTTTCTCATAGTTTTATTAGTTCTTTCCTTTTCTCTTCATTTCTTCCTCTAATGAGGCCCTGCCTATACCTCACCTAAAACATCTAGGTATTTTAATTCCAAATTGAGTCAATCATTAGTCTTCTGCTAGAAAGAACTAATTCTGTTAGTGATGAATTTTGTACAGTCTACAGAAACAACAACCTCAGCCCTATGGAATATGATTTGTCTCCTTTTCATCTTAGACTTAATTGGTGATGAGGAATTGCTTTCATGTAACTAGTTTGTTTGTTAGTCAAGCAGGGGAGAAATGGGTCAATATCATTTTTATCAGTGATTAAAATCCAATAAATTAATATGGTTCCTAGTTATGGTTTTAAATTATTTGCTTAGGTTGCAACTACACATTCACGTTTTAGATGAAATTGTAGATTAGGTTAATGAATAAGTGTTTTTTAAGTCAAATGGAAAGGGAAGGGGGTCTAAAACTTGACCATGATAAGGAAGTATACAGAAAAACAATTTTGGAATCAGGGAAACCTCTTTCATGCCTACTTCTGGACTTACCACATTAGCAAATTTCTTAGCCTTATAATTACCTAGCTATCACTCTAAGTCCAGAAACTGAAAAGCTCTGCATTAACTATATGAGTACTGGGGCCTTCCTTCGTAGGAGATCTTTGAGTTCAACGAAGCCATATTTCTTTTGTAAAGAAAGAAAAAAAAGTTCAGTGAGATTGAGTAAGAAAAGCAATATCTGATACTTAAAAATTTACAAAATGTCTTAACAGTACCTAATCCTTCAAAGTAATTATACAGTGTAAGTATTGCAAAATTCATTCCCTTTTTGCAGGTGAGGTAGTTGAGACCAAGAGTCTCTGCCTCTTCCTCTATATCTCCCTCCTTTCCTTCTCCTATTGGCTAGATTTCTTCCTTAAAGACTAAACGTTAAGTTCATTTCACTTTGGAGCTCGTGTATTGAACAGCAATAGGACTCTGACCAAGCAGCACTTTATTCTTTTTTGGTCACCAACCCTGGGGATCTTCTCCCTTCCAGTTTGATCTTTTTTTTTTTTTTTATTAAAGGATTCATCTCTTCACTCACTTCCTAAAAAGATCTACTCACTAAATGGATATTTCCTGACTGAAAATGAGAGGCTGACAAGGCCTTAGCCTAAAGTGCTAGGGTCTCCCATTGCATCCTGGGCCATCTTCAATCATCCTGATGAATAGCTGACCACTGGACCCAGATGACTCTGCAGGAGAAAGTGGATCTGCTGACTTTGCACAGCCTTCCCTCCCTAAAACCAAAGTCAACTGCAAATTATGTCATCATCTCCCTAATGTCATGGTCTTCCTTGAAAATGGAAGACAAACACAGCACACAAGGTGTATCAATCTTTATTTCTCCTCCCTTTAGTTAGGCAGACTTTTATGCCAAACTGTATTCATTTGCGGAGAGATTTTTTTTTTTATTCTTACTTCAAAACCCAATGGAAACTAGATTCTGATCAGGTTAGTCATCTAAATCCATTGTCCTTGAGTGGCAAAGGAACTCTTAATTAGTTGTCTTTTTTTTCCTATTTTCATAATTCTTAGCTTACATCTTATGAGACTATTAAATTAATAAAAACACCAAAATTAACATACATACTTACTTCTCTGTGACATTTTCTGGTGAAGATTTCCCATCCTCCGGGATATCCTGTCTCTCTTCTGTCCTCAGTGATATTATTTTCTTGATTTTACTTCTAGTTGTCTTGTAACGCCTTAGGCTCCTTTGTTGGAACATAATGCCATTATCACCTATCTTTTGATGTCACTTAACGGTCTCTTGTTTATATATTTTCCTTTTTTCTTTATACTTATTTTCAATGATAATATCAGATTTAATGAGTTAATTATCATCTTTACATATATTATTCCTGAAATAAATACATATATGTGTATGTCTATATATATATATATATATATATATGTGTGTGTGTGTGTGTGTGTGTCTGTATATACATACAGACACATATATACATACATATACAACTGCATGAGTATGTATGTATGTATATGTATAAATGTGTATATATATATGTGTGTGTATGTGTGTGTGCGAACTAGCTCTAAAAGATAGATAGATAGATAAATGTAAACATATGTGCAAAAGTTTTATGTGTTTTCCAACCTTGGTCTTTCTCTTAAATTTAAATTCCACAACTTGATGTTTGCAACTAGATGTCATATAGGCATGCCAGAACCAAATCACACAGAAAAGAACTCATTTTTCTCTCCTCATTACTTCTTGGGGATATCTTCTTCCCTCTGTTCTCCTAGGTTGATATTCTCAGATAATTGTCCAGTCAATACCCCACTGTTAAATAATTGTTAAATCTCACCTTTTCCAGCCCCAGTGTTGTCTTGGATCCAACCTTTCTTTCCACTCAGTTAGTAATTACACTATTTCCCCTTAAACTCTTGCCATCATTCACCTGCCTTCTTGATATACCATCTTAATTGGTCTAGAGGCAGCTAGATGACTTAGTAGATAGTGAGATCGGCCTGGAGTCAAGAAGATGATACTTCCTGAGTTCAAATCTTACCTCAGACATTTTCTAGCTGTGTGATCTCTGAAAATTCATTACCACCCTGTTTGCCTTAATTTTCTCATCTATAAAATGAGCTGGAGTAGGAAATGTTGAACCACTCCATTATCTTTGCCAAGAAAAACCACAAAAGAGGTCACAAACAGGAGAACATGTCTGGAATGGCTGAACAATAATTTAATTGGTCTACCTCTAATTTCTCCCCTCTTCAACCCATTCTCTTTACTTACCTGGCAAATTGATATTTCTGTACTATAGATGAAAATGACACTTCATGCAATGCCCTTACTACAGAACCCTCAGTGAACTCCAGAACCACAAATATTTCTTTCCCCTAAGATACAATACAACGTCCTTTTTTAAACATTTGAAACACTTGAAAATCTGTCTCCATCCTGACTTTTCAGCAGCATTTCAAATTACTTCCAATCACTTGCTCTATAATCCAGTCACAAACACCCACTGACAAGTAACATTCAGCTGATAAAATAACTAATCAGGACTTCATATTTCTAATTCTTATGCTATGCACATACTATTCCTCATGCTTGAAATTCATTCCATCTCCAACTTGGTTTATTATGTTTAATCCCCTTCAAAGTTGTGCTTGGTTATTCCTTCCAAGAAGTAGCTTCTGAAGTTCCTACTTGCTGATATTTTTCTATCACTTCAATTCATGGAAGTACCTCTGTGCCCCTGGTTTTCTTGATTATTTTTGAATCATTTCCCTCCAACAGTAAATGGTATAATAACAGGCACATGACCTATTTTGCTTGTTACATTCATTCCATAAGGCAGATCTCACTTCTGCAGTAGGGGATGAAAGGGTTTATTTATGGTAAAGACTAATTCACATGTACCCTTGTATACGCAATGTCTATTAGAGTGCATGATATATTAGTTCTCAATAAATGTTTCATGAATGAATGATAAAATATTTCAGAGGCAATTAATGCTAAACTTTGCTGGAAAAACACTAAAATCTATCCTTGCTCCAATGCTTAGTAGTTATGTGATATCAGGTAAGCCATTTCTTTCTCTCAAACAATGTTCTAGGAATTGTCCAAGTTTAGAAAATTTGTACTTTGTTATTACTGGAAGGATTTCTTTTCTTTGTCTTTTTCTTGGTTTTTTGCGATTTTTTGTAAATTTCTAACACCAGAATAACTATTCTGATGAAATTTCCCAAAGTTCCAAATTCCTATTTGTTGTACTCATTATTCATATGATATGCTGACAGTTCTTACTCTATCAATTGTTGATGGTATGAACTTAAGTCAATTTCTTTACAAATATATATATATATATATATATATATATATATGTTTGTGTGTGTGTGTGTGTGTTTGTGTGTGTGTGTGTATATGAATAAATGTAAGAGATGCAAAATTATCCAAAGTAATTTTTAAAACATACAATCTTTGTCAATGAGGATAAGTAGCAAGTAGGAGATTGTACATTATCACGCACATTGAAGAAATCTAGGGAAACCCAAAGGCAGAGGTGAGGGAGGAAGAGCATCAGCAGAACTACAGAATCTCAAATTTCAGAGGAAGAACGACCTCCACATCCTAGTATCAAAGCTATACACCTAAAGAATGCTTACTATTCCATGCCTGACAAAGGAATAACTAGACCCTGCATGTAGAATGATCACTACTTCTTTTTTTCCTCCTTCTCCTCTTTCTCCTACTCCTCCCCTTCTTCCTCCATTTCCACTTCCTCCTCCTCCTCTTCTTCCTCCCTGTCCTACTCTACCACCAACTCCACCACCACCATGTTTGCTATTACTATGACAAAGGCAGTGACTACTCTGACTTCAACAAGTATTACTACCATACTATTGCCACTACCAACACAACCACCTACCCAACAGCATTCTGGTTACTATTCCATGTTCATATTATGACATATTGAAAGACATCTTTAAATCATAGCGTATATGATCCAAGACAGACTATGCATAAGTTCTGATAAGGTCAGAACATAGTGTAACTGTCAATTTTCTGTTCTTGGAAACTACATTTATAATGAGGCACAGCAAGATTTCATAACCCTTGTCTGTACTAAAGACTAGGTTTTATAGTTTCCCTATTGAGATTGCAGTTTATTAAAACGCCTAGATTTTTTTAAAAAGAAAACTACATACCTAACTATCCCTCATTCTTGACACATTTTTAAGATTGACAGATTAATATCGCACTGTCACAATTTTACATTTAGCTCTATTAAATTTGTTCTTAAATTCTGCCAGATGCTCCAGGCTGTCTAGATAATTTTGAATCCTGACTTTATAATCCTCTCACTGTCCTAACTATTCATCAAAACCGTGTTTAATCTGCAAATTTGAAAAATATTCCATGTATATTTTATATGAATCATGGTAACAGTGCTAAATAGCATAGGTCCAATCCAGATGCCTGGAGAAACCCACTGAGTTCCTGCTGCTATGCTAATATTGAACAATTATCAACATATCTTGATTACTATCACTCATCCACTTACGGATCCATCTGTTTGCATTATCATCTATCTTCTCCAAAAGAATTAAAAGACATGATTTATCACACACATTGCTAAAATCTTTATGAACTATATACATTGTATCTTTAAACTTAACCTCATCTACAAATTCAACAATCTTTTAAATATAGAAAATAATTTTTTCCATATGTTTCATGAAGTTGAGCTACAGAACATCTAACTTGCCTTCTATTTCACTTTTTGAACTAATTGTATAAGCAATGTGATAGCTTGAAATTCATTCTGGATTTGTAATCAAAGGTCTATCCCCATTTTCTCAAGATTACACATTGTAAATTTATGGATTTGAGGAAAGCCATTTAGCAACTTTAGGCTTTAGTATCCTCATATGTAATAAATGGGGATATACAAGATGTGTTCTATGTACATTTCCATAACAAACTTGATAAATCTTTGAATTATCATTTGAATAGAAATGGCATTTTCAATCAGGTATTAAAAGATCCATGAACACCCCCCCTTTTTTTTCAATACAACCCTTTAACAATTTCCTTGTATTGGTTAGTGTTCCTTTGTTAGACATTACTTTATTTTACATTGGGGAGGAAACTCTAGGAAAAATCCATAGAAGAAAACATTATGTCACTCCATTTAAGGAACCAGTCAGTTGCATAAATATCTGGAGTCCTGGTTATCAAACTTTATACTCGAGATCAGCATTGCATTCTCCTGACCTATTTGTTTAGGAAGAAATTGGTCCCTTTCCAGACTCACAAATGTTATTTCTTTTCCTATCTCTGAGACTATAATTTGTCAGACAGTTTGCAATAGTTACTCTCAAAGACTCACAGTGCCTTTCTCTGGATGATATGGGACATTATGTTTTATATCGCATTAGAAGTAAGAAACCTCAACTATTTTGCTTCATGTTATTTTGACTTTGAACAAATCACTTGATTTCTCAGAACTTCAGTTCATTACCTGGGAGGAGGATCAGCTGGAAGATATCTTTCCCCACTTGTTGTTCTGCAATGCTTACCTTTTTAGAACTGGGAAAACTTTTGTTTGCTCCAGATGAAGAGTGAGAATTGAAGTGACTGCTATAGAAATCCAAACAGCTGATGTAAAACCCTACTTTGGACTGTGAAGAAGGATTTGAATTATCATACACCATTTGCGACGAGGGAAAACAAAGAAAAAAAACAATCTCAAAATTTTAAGAAACAATTTAGTTACTATTCAATGGACTTTTAAAATAAATAACACTTTAACTTCAGAAGGAACCTCTTTGCAGAAAGACAAGCAGTTAAAATAATGTTCATCTTGCAATGAAGATGAAACGTCAGAGGCATCAAATAATTGCCTTTTGAATAACAATAGCATTAAATACTGTTTCATTATTGCAATGGTATCCCATTGAGAATGTGTCTCCAGTGACTGGTGAGTTAATCAGCATATGTGAAGTAGGGGAAGAACATTAGATGAGTCAGGTAAAGCTGAGAGGTCTAAGAGAAAAACCAACTCATGATTTCTAGTACCTATTTTGTGACTATATAAAAGAAGCAGGCAGTTGAGTAAAATACTGTGGCACTAATGAAATAATAGTGAAATCCATCAATCCCTACTAATTGTGGAAAATATAATGCTAAAGAGGTCTCCACAGGAGAGGAGATCCTTGCTATGCCAGCCACATCTTATTCCCAATAGAAAATTCTATATGCCACCAAGGAAACACAAACACAGAAATCCATAGAGATGATTTTAAAATTAACTTTTGTTAATGTGTTCCTAACACCCAGAAACCAATCCCTAAATATTTCCCTCCATTTTAGTAGTATACCACAGATAGTTCTGGATTTGTAGTAAGAAAACCAAGGAATAAAACCATGTTCTACTCTTTATACGCTGTGTACCTTTTCTTTGGTCACTCATTTCTGTGGGCCCAATTATTCTCATTTATAACATGAGAAAAAAAAGTTTAAAATGGATGGATGACCTCTAAGGGTATTTAGAGTTCAAAATACCATGAAATCCAATCACTTTTATCTGAACAAAAGAATAGAAAGTGAGGTTACAAGAAGCTTAGCAGTATCTCTTTCAATTCCAAGGGTCTTTTTGAAGGAAGAGTAGATTTGTAGCCTAATTTGAAAGGTCTAAAAAGACCTTGTAACTCCTAAACAGCTGCTACATTCACACACTGCGATGACTGTAAACCATCCTAGTAAATGTCATTATTTTTGTAAATAATAATGAAATAATTTATATTAATGTTATAGGCACTTTAACCAAAGGAAGTCTCAGAATCATTTCTATGGACTTCAGTATTTGTCCTTCCTTGGTTTCAAAAAGACTTTGTAGTGGAGATTAAATTCTTCTGGGGAAGCAATTACCTCCTCTGCCAGTGGAAATCTCCAATATGATGTTACCTGAAACTAGAGGGGAGGGGGTGATTTCAATATAGCAGCTGGTTCTGCATCCCCATCATCATTAATATTTATAATAAGAATGCTAACACCTACAACCTTTCAGATACTGTACAAGGTGCTTTACTAATATCATCTATTATGATTCTATCAATTCTGGGTGGGGCTTTTTAGGACTAGTTTCTATCTGCATTTTACTGGGAAGGAAACCAATGCAATAAATTCCCCAGGGTCACACGCCTGTGAAGTTTCTGAGGACTGATTTGAACTCAAATTTTCTGGACTCCAGTCTTAGTCCTTTATCAATATTTTTAACACCTCTAATTAAATCTTAATATATTGAGTTAATAAAAAATTTAATAAAAATGAATGACTGATTATGCTGGGTCTCTACAAACTGTGTGACTTATGCCAATCCAATCGAATCTTTGAAAGCTGAAGAAAATAACACTTTTGAAATTAGACAAATACTTGGCAAAAGAGTTCCATAAAGCCAATGAGGAGCAGACTGCCTTAAAAAGCAGAATAAACCAAATTAAAAAAGAGTTCCAGCAGCTCACTGAAGAAAGTAATTTCTTTAAAATTAGAATGAAGCAAACAGAAGCTAACTACTCAACTAGAAATAAAGAAACTATAAAATAAAACCAAAAGAATGTAAAACAGAAAACAATGTGAAGAATCTAACTGTAAAAACAACTGCCCTGGAAAATAGATCCAGAAGAGATCATGTCAAAATTATTGGATTATCAGAAAGCCATGATGAAAAATAAAAACAAAACAAAACAAGACATGACATCATCTTCCAAGAGATTGTCAAGGAAAATTGACCTGAAAATGTAGAATCAGAGGGTAAAATAGAAATGGAGAGAATCCACTAATCAACTCATGAAACAAATCCCAAAAGAAAAACTCGTAGGAATATTGTGGCCAAATTCTGGAGTCTCCAGGTGAAGGAGAAAATGTTTCAAGCAGACAGAAAGAAACAATTCAAGCACTGTGGAAACACAATCAGTATAACACAATATTTAGCAGCTTCTACACTAGGCAAACAGATGGCTTGGAACATGATATTGCAGAGGTCAAAGGACGTAGGATTAAAACAAAGAATCATCAACCCAACAAAACTGAGAATAGTACTTCAGGAGAAAAAAAAAAGTGCAATTTCAAAGAAATAGACGACTTAAAAGCATTCTTATTGAAAGGACCAGAACCGAATAGAAAATTTGACTTTCAAAGGTAAGAATGAAGAGAAGCATGAAAAAGTACACAGGAAAGAGAATTCATTAAGTGTGAAGTCATTGAGTTTGAACTAGTTATATTCTTAAATGAAAAGATTATATTTGTAACTCATGAGATTTTTCTCAGTATTAGGGTGGTTGCAGGGTATGTGTGTGTATGTGAATATATGTGAGTATATATGAACGTATGTATACGTGTATATGCATACATACATAAACATATATGTCTATATATGTACGCATATATCTGTTATATAAAAGTGCATATTCATACAAATACACATATATACACATACATGCAGACATGGGTCTGAATATATGTATACATGCAGATATACACATGCACACATGTGCGTGCATGTGTGCGCATGTATGCATATGTACACATTGTATGCACGTGTACATGCACGTTTGCATATGTGTGTATGCATGTGCAAGCATGGGTACATGGCTATATATACATATACATACACCTATATGTGGTATATGCATATATAGCTGTACATATGTGTGCATATGCATGTGTATGTGTGTGTGTATATATATACACACACACATATACATACACCCATATACATATACATGCATATATTTGTGTTTATGTGTATAAGTGTATGTAAGTATATGTATGTGTATTTATGAAGAGAGAGAGGGCAGAAGGTGAGCTGAAATGAAGGAATTTAAATTAAGGAATCTAAAAAATAAAATGACAAGTTGAATGTACTGTGAGAAAGAAAAAGGGAGAGATTGAACATAGTAAATTATCCCACATTAAAGAGGCAAGAAATAACTTTTAATATGGAGGGAAAGAGGAGGGAGGTAAGAGGGAATAAGTGAGTCCTACTTTCATTGGATTTGGCGTCAGAAGGGTATACGTACCCAGTGAATTCAGTATGTAACCTTATTTTATCCTACAGGCAAGTGGAGGATGGAGTGAGAATAGCAGATAAGAGAGGGTGGATAACAGAAGGAACGGCAGATTGGGGAAGGAGTGATCAGAATCAGAAGCAAATAATTCTGTAAAGTGACAGATAGAAGGACAGAATAGAATAAATATAGGGCAGGACAAGACAGAGTGAAATATAGCTACTCTTTCACAGTATGACTGCTATAGAAGTATTTTGTATGACTACAAATGCATAATGTATATCAATTGCTACCTTTTTCCATGAGGGTGGATGGAGAACACAAAGGGAGAGAATGTGGAACTCACAGCTTTAAAAATGAATATTAAAAATCAATTTCCCATGCAACTAGGAAATAAAAAAATGTAGGCAATGAGGTAAAGAAATCTATCTTGCCCTACAGGAAAATAAAAGGGAAGGAGATAATGTTCTGTGGGTGATAAGAGAAAGGGCAAATTGGAGGAAAGTGTGATCAGAACACATACTGTCCTGGAGTGATGGAAGGAGGGAGATGAGGAGGAAATTTAAAATTAAAATTTTGTAGAAACGAGTGTTGAAAACTGAAAATAAATTAATTATAAAAAAAATTTATAGCAAATTTAGAAAAGAATGTGGTGAGGGACTTAGCCAAAACAAAATGAACTACTTTTATCCAATATCCAAATGGTAAATATACCATTTTTTATCAAATGCAACTCTCTTTTGACACATTTATGATGAAATAAGATAATAGGTCACTCCTACTTAAGTGGAAAATATCCATGGAGGTAGAATTTTGAAGACCTACTTTAAGACAGGCAGAATAATGCAATGTCTGTAGAACTGTGAATTGGTCCATTCATTCAGCAGAATAATTCAAAATGAAACTGAACCAAAAAGGCATTTCTTGCCTGCTGCTGTCAATGCTTCAATTTTCTCTCTGCCTCCTAGGAGTGTGAGTCTGTCAAGGTGATGAATGGTTAGATAGATCCTGCTACCAATCCCCTGCCCCACTTCTGTCCTCCCCACATCCAGCCTGAACCCATCTTTGGACGCAGCTGCAGGAAGAGGAGAAGGAGGTGGAACATGGCAGATGGGTTGCCAGCCTGTGTAGTGGAAAATGGCACCGGGTATACAAAACTTGGATATGCAGGAACTAAAGAACCACAGTTTAAAATGCCCTCATATGTTGCTACCAAGAAGTCAGGAAAAGTAGGAGATCAAGCATCAAAGAGGGTTATGAAGGCTCTTGGTCATCTTGACCTCTTTCTGGGGATAAAGCAATAGAAAAGTCAAATTGTGTAACAAAGTGGCCAATTAGTCATATTACAATTGGTGACTGGGACTTGGAAGAGAGATTTATGGAACTGATTTTTAAATACCTGAGGACGGAACCTGAAGATCATTATTTTATTTTGATCGAACCTCCTATAAACATGCCATAAACAGGGAATATATGGGGAAAATTATGTTTGAATCCTTTATTGTCACATGCCTGTACATAGCTGTGTAGGCTGTCCTTGCTTTAGCTGCATCTTAGACATCAAAAAAGGTAGGAGAGCAGAGACAGTGAAGATGGTCTTACTTATGCTTTTCGTGTGACTGAAGGGTATATTATTGATAAATTTATTAGGCATATTCCAATGACTGGGAGAGATATGGCATATTTTATTCAGAAGTTACTGAGAGGCTAAGAAGTAGTAATAACTCCTGTGCAATCCCTGGAAACAGCAAAGGCAGTGAAGGAACATTATAGTTTGGTCTGCCTAGATTTAATCTAATAATTTAACAAGTGTGGTACAGATATGTCAAAGTGGATTTGTGTTTAAGTAATGTACTGGAATTAGTGCAATCTCAAAGAAAGAATTTTCCATTGAAGGTTCTTATGAATGGTTCCTGGATCCAAAAATCTTCTTTTACCCTCACATAATCTATCTAGAAATTAGTAGATAAAGTAATTCAGAATTGTCCCATTGATGTCAAAGTTCCTCTCCACAATAATATTGTCATCTCTGGAGGTCAAGCATTTTCAGAGATTTTGAACATAGAGTTCACTAGGACTTGAAAACAAAATAACACTTTCATGCAAGTCTGTAACAGAGTGAAGAGTAAAGTGATGATAGAATGAAACCAACATCCTTTGATGTGCAAGTCATTACACACCACATGTAGCTGTATGTCATATGGTTTGGGGAATCAATGCTGACTTCCACTTGTGAGTTCTACCAAGAAAGGTTATGAAGAAAGTGGATCTGGGGGGGGGGGGGTGT
>JAQQSK010007125.1:0-14117 GCA_028658325.1 Potorous gilbertii
CTTCTTTTAACATTAGGCCAATTCTGCTTTTTTAAGCAATTCTTTTCTTCAGGATATTTTTGTGCCTCTTTTGTCATGCAATTAGTTCTTTTCATAATTTTCTTGCATCCTTCTTATTTTTTCCCCCAATTCTTCCTCTCCTACTCATCTCTTTTTTTAACTCTATCATGGATTCTTTTTGGCCTTGGGTCCCTTTAGCATTTTTCCTTGAGTCTTTGCTTATATCTGTTTTCACACTGTCTTCTGAATTTGTGTCTTGGTCTTCCCAGCCACCATAGTAACTTTTTATGGTGTTATTACTATTGTTTTCTCCTTTCTCCAACCTATTTCTTGACTTTGAATGTTATGCTGAGGCTGGGCTTTGCTCACCTTCAGGTGGTAAGACACCATCCCAATGTCAAACATTTCTGTGCTGCTGTCTTCGGATTAAACTCTGCAGTCATGCAAGTTTTCAAAGCTTCCAAAGTGGTGTGAATCAGGAAAAGGTATGGCTACTCTCCTTGTTTGCACTCTGGTCTTTACCTTGCAGTCACAAGTGTTAACACTCCAATTGGATCAGAACACCTAATCTCCAACAGCAAAAAGTGCTAATGCTCCTCTTTGTGTTGGAACTGTGACCAGAGCTCCTGCTTCCTTGTGAACTACCATAAATACTCCCCTCTGCTCTGGAACTGGGACCCAGAACTATATGTGGGTAATCAAATTGCCAATCAGAGTCAACTGCATCGAATGTCAGCACAGGGTCCTCTGTAATCTCTTTCTGATCAGTTGTTTGACTACCCTTACTGCCTCTGGGCTGAGAACTTCCCATGTTGTTGTTTCTGCCATGTTGTTGCAGCCACCTCCAAGGTCCAGGAACTGGTGCTGCTGAACTCTGGGCCAGTTACCACTCCAGTGTCACAGAGCTCTCTTGCCAACCCCCTAAACTCTCTGAGGCTGGGAAAATGTCTCATTCTGACCTGTAGCACCTCTGCTGCTCCAAAATTTAAGGGGTGATTTTAACTCCTTTATTTGAGGAGTTTTTAGTCATATAGAGGGGAATGTTGGGAGAGCTCAGTAGGGTAGATGCTCCTGCTCTAAATTCTGACATCCATGTATTCATAAAGCTTTTGGGGGAGGGAGAGGATCCTGTACACTATGTTTAAGGCATCATAGTAAGACAACAAGACATAATCCTCATTTCCCCAAAAAGCTTACACTCTACATTATTAAGTTTGCGGTGGGGGATGGGGGCCATTTCTGAGTTAATTCTGTCACTATAGGTTCCTGGAATTTCCTGTAAACTCCAGTTTACATTTGTTGTGAAAATACTCGGATGAAAACCCAAATCGGGATAGTATCATCCTCGTGTGTGTGTGTGTGTGTGTGTGTGTGTGTGTGTGTTGTGTCTGCGTGTTAGATTTAGTACCATCATGAAAGGTTCTGTTTCCATCTTAACTTGCTTCTTTTTATTAGCATATATACTAGCAGCATTTACTCCTCTTCCCTATTGGACAAACAGACAAAGTAAGTAAAATGGTCCAAAGTCAAAGGAGCGTGTCTTCTAAATTTCCACTTTATTATCTAATGATGATCTAATTGATAATGACTGGCATTGATCATTTAATCATCTCAAGAGTGAAACTATTATATTATAAATGAAACCCAACAGGCAACAGGTATTTTAAATGTATCCCAGAGTGAAACAGATGTTGTTGTATTGACTCCCTACTAACAAAATGTATAAGAGACAGCAGGTTATTGTGGACAGGGAGCATTAGGAAGATCTGGGTTCAAATCCTGTCTCTGAAATATAATCATCAAATAATCCAGGGCAAGTCTCAGTGCTCCAACCAAACTAAGATTCAAGGCGGTTGTTGACCCGTGTTAACAGAGGGAGTTCCCTGCCTGGGAAACGCTGATGAAATCACAGGTCCAACCTAAACAAGACCAGCCTCTTAACTGGTTTTCCTACTTCTGGGCTCTTCTCTCCCCTGGCCTATCATCCACATAAATGCCCCCCCAGTCAAATTTCTAAAGTATAATTTTGACCGTATTAGTTTCCTTTAATGATTCCTGATTGCCTCTAGTACACAATAAAATTTTCTTATATTACATTTAAACCTCTTAACAATGACTCTATCCTACCTTTCCAGTCTTACTTCACATTGCTCCCCTTAACACACTTTATGATCTTGCCAAACTGGTATATGTGTTCCTGGCATGAGATCTCCCACTTCCATGCCTTTGCATAGGCTGTCCTGCATGCCTAGAATATACTGGTTCCTGGCCTCTAGAATTCCTAGCTTCATTTAAAGCTTAGTTTATGTGCAGGAAAGCCATGCTTGATTTCCCCTAAGTATTAATAATCTCTCCTTCAAAGTGCCTTATATTTACTTATCAGTATACATTTATGGTGTCAAACTCAAATAGAAACAGGCCATTAAAGCATATGAAAAGTACAGAATGACATAGAAAAGCACATATTAAAATTATCTATGTCCCATATATTTTCATCTATTTTGGTAAATAGTTCCCAACTGTATTTTAATATGGTTTAGACCTATTTGGGGAGTGTTGTGCTGTGTAGTCGATATTTCTGGTGTACTTACTATATCTCAGTGCCCCCACCCTCAACTATCCCACCCCAGTAGAAGGTAAGCTATTTTCAAGTCAGGTACTATTTTTCCATTTGTCTCTGTAGCTTTACTGCCTAATTTTATTCTTTGTATATAGCAGAGGCCTCATATATGTTATTTAATTGGGGAAGAGGGGAGGGAGAGGGCATAAACAACCTCCATTACTGTGAATGAACTACTATGGATTCTTTGACTTCTTGCCTTCTCCATTTTCCCCAGGTCTTATAATTTCCTTGAAGCTTAGGAGGAGAATGAGAAGAATTCTCAGACATTTGACTTCCCCTTTTTAAAAAAAGGATGTGAAGAAGTAATATATCCAAAATCAATAGGAAATCAATACTAGTGTGCCCAGGAGTTCAAATTGCTTTGAGAAAGCATTAAATTTCCTATATTACTGCCCAAAGGCATTCCCACTATGGTATCATTTAAACATAATAGCCTTTTTTTACACAACCCCTTTATAGATTACAAGGCATTTTCCTCACAAATATTTCAGGAGGTATAGGAAAAAGCATAATTATACCCACTTTCAAGATGAGGAAAGTGGGGCTCAGAGAGATTAAATAACTTGCCCATGGGCCCATAATCATGGAACCCTGGTCTCTTGATTCCGTGTACAGTGCTCTTTCCATTACACCATGATTATCTTCCCCCACACACACAAAAAAATTATGTCCTATGGTTATTAAGCCAATATGAAAAGGAAATGAAGCAATTTATTCAAGAAGATTAGAGCCAGCATTGGAATTGGGAGTGTCTATAATGTCTTTGGCACTGGAGCTTTCAGACAGGTTCAAGAAAAATCTATTGAGCAAATAATAGCTCCAGTCTTTTCTCTATGATTAGTCATTTCACAGCTATAAAAGTAAGGAAAATGTGCATGTATTAGCAAGGGCAGCCCAACAGATAAAGTAAAGAAGCTATATCTAAGTTCTAGGAGATACTTATATCCCAACAAGAGTCCCCAGCTGTATTTAATCATCAACGTGGAAGTGTGGTGGAAAACACATAGGGAATCCTGCCAATGATGAAATTTTCCATGTCAAAGCTGGGTGCTATATTACATGCAGTGATGGGTCAAAGGAACATTGCTCTAACCAAACAAAGCCAGGCTTTTGTTTAACTCTCCCATCAAAGAGTACAGTATTCAATTCAAGTCAAGCCTGTATTAAACTCCCATTGTGTATAAGGCACCATGGAGACAAATGACAAAAATGCAAAGTCTCTAACTGGAGGGAGATGACCTTAACGAGATAAATAAATACATACAAAATAATATGACAGTGAGTGGGGAGGGAGGGCACAAATAATAGGGGAATCAGGAATAGCCTGGTAAGGGGTCAACACCTGAACTGAGCATGACAGGAGCTAGCGATTCTAAGAGGCAGAAGCAAGGAAGGAGAGCACTCCTTTCTATCAGTGGTTGGAGTTGATGCCTCTGGTATTGTAGGGAAGTTTGCTGTACCATAAATTTAGAGCAGGACAAGACCTTAGTGGTCATGCAGTTGGAACCCTCTCAGTTCACAGATGAAGAAGTAGAGGCCCAGAGAGGCTGAGAAGTTCACCATGTTGGGCTGCCTTCTTTCTAGTGAGGGTAGAATACTGTAAATGAATGAAAAGCATTCAAGGCTTACTATTTGCTAATTACTTACTGTGTCAATTGCTGGGGATACAAATATAAAAGCAAGACAGCCCCTAACTCCACATTCTAATAATTAATAGATGCTAGGGAGTAGTGACTGAGGAAAAAGGTGAAAAAGCCACAGGAAAGTCACAAATATTTAGTAGGACAATATGGTGGTCAACTGACATACTCTTTCCAGAGGCAATAGTAGGATTGATTTGATTACAATCCTCAAAGCAGGTGAGGATGGGGGCTGTGTATTTCATGGTAGGACCACAACTAGCTAGGGAAAGATAAGGTTCCATGGTCCTAGAGAGTGAAACTTGAAAAAGAAAGAGGAATAAAAAAGAAGTTGAGTAAAACCAGTCAAATCTGCAACCACACAAGACAGTATGTGTAATATTCCACATCCTAAGACCTTCCTCCTTTCTGCAAAGAGGGGAAGGAGGTCCATTAATCAGCACTAACTCACAAGGCTGTTGTGAATATCAAATGAGATAACATATATAAAGCATTTAACACAGTGCCTGGCATATAGTAGGCATTTAGTCAATCCTTGTTCCCTTCCCCTCTTCTCATTCTCCAGGGCCAAGGTCACATACAATACAATAACTATTTTATTGAGCCCTGATGGGATACAGGACCTCTTGCAAAGGTATGAGAATGGAAAAATAAGGTGACAAGGAAAGGATGCCAATTCCATGGATTTTACTCCTTGGCAGACACTATTAAGGTTGAAAGAAAAGAAGGAGCTAAAATAACATAGTAATCCAAGCTCATATTTCTACTACTTAAGTCAATTAGAGGCTCATTTGGATTAATAAGTTCTGCTTTTTAAATGCCAATACCCTATGGTGTTTGGGTGGACAGTAGCACTATGAGAAAGGTACAATACTTGTTCAACTGTTGAGATTATTAATTGTTCCACATGGCAGAAATACTCAACCACTGGATATTGTAGTGACAAAAGGGCACAGTCACTGAGGGAGATAAGAGTTTGAAAGAGAGAGAACTTAAGTAACTGCAGAGTAGGAGTAGCATATTGAGGAGAGGATGAGAGGCAGGAAAGGTTTCAGGTGTGGACTTTCAATTCCCTATCAAGAGCAAATGAAAGAAGGGCAGTTGAGTGCAAATCCGTTCTAGGGACATAGGAGTTGGGTTCTATGGCCAGGTACAGGGGACCTGGCCATATCTGTGTAGTGTGGTTGGAGAGACTGTGAGCCCTGTTGCACTCTGCACCTGTTCCCATAGAGCAGTATCAGAATTTGGGGGACTCTGCTGACAAAATCTGTGCACCTATAAATATTTAACTGGCACAGTTCTGAGCCCCCAGTGGTCTACATGTAGGGAAAGGAGAACACTCATATTTCTTCTTCATTGGTAGATGGTAAATGGGACCTTGCAGAAAACAATTTAATTTCTTTCAAAATACCAGAGTATCTAGTGAAGAAGCCAAAAATTTCAAAATCAGATGTAAAAATATATCTTCTTATACAGAAGGTACCTATTAGTCACTCACTCCTAGTCTAAATAACTTCATTCAAATTCCCTCCCTTTGTGATAGCTTCAACTATCACCTCTATTTAGAAACTTCCTAAATCTATATATTCAACGTCATCTCTTCCCAGATTCCAGTATTTCCTGCTCCTTCTTGGATCTCTCTCTACTTGTATGTTCTATGCACTTCAAAATCCTTATGTCCAAAACTGAACTCATTATCTTTTCTTCCTCTTAACTTCCCTATTTCCATTGCAAGAGAGAAAAAGGAAGTTCAAGTATATCCCTTAGTCATCTCCATTATCTCCTTCCTCTTCCTTTTCATTGTTAGCACAGTATTCACAGATTTCTCCATTTTCAGGAACCTCAGAAATGTCAAAGGCCTGCTTTTATAAAAGGCCCAAGTGCAATTACTAGATATTCTGGTATTTTCAAAGAAATTAAGTTATTTTCTACAGGGTTCCATTCACCATCTACCAAACCTTGCTTCTCTAGGATTGCTCTCAAATATACTCCTCATGGTTGACCAACACAACTGAAGAGACCTTAAGAATTGTTCATGAAAATGCTCTTAATCCTCATGTTTTTAAGTAAAAAGTAAAATAATCCACATTACCAAGTACTAGTCTTTAAAACTGTATGTCCTAATTCTCAAGCACCAAGACAAATTTGTACCAGACTGTCCACCACCACTAACCTCCAAGGCAAGGGTTTCTCTTGGGACATCTGGGTGGAGATATCCAAGAGACATGGAAATAGGGGATAGAGAACAGAGAATCAGCTAGAATTTAGAAGAATTTATTATTAATGATGTATCCAAACACTGGAAATCATGGCTTTGAACAATGTCCCATGAGTCCATTCTTATTATTTCATTGTTCCAGAGTCAGGGTCAGAGCAGCATGCAATTAGATTGTCTAACTGGTCAGTACAACAGACCATTTTTGGCAAATGCAAATTTCTCCCCTTTGCTCTTTGGCAGCAGTTAGGTACAGGATAAAATCTACTATAGTAATGATGAAACAAAAAAAATCCAATGGAGTTAAAAGCATTGCTCATCAAACCAATATTTAGCTAACCTAGTTTGAGGTGAAATCACCATTTTCATTTTGGGGATTATATAAGAGAAAATGGAGCAATATAGCAAAGTAAATAAAGGGCTGGTCTTGGAGTCAGAAAGACTTAGGTTCAGGTCCTTGTCTCTACTATTTACTAACTATATGATACCGAGTAAGTCACTGAGCAACTCTCTAAAATTATAAATTCAGAGGAGTCTTTGGAGGAGTTGCCAATATACTTTAGTGGAAGGAGATACCATATTGGAAGCTCCTCATGCCAATAGATGGAGAGGGAGAGAGGAAGGAAAGGAAGGAAGAGAAGAGAAGAAAAGAAGAGAAGGAAGGAAGGAAGGAAGGAAGGAAGGAAGGAAGGAAGGAAGGAAGGAAGGAAGGTGGGTGGGAGAAACAGACTAGCTATTTTTGAAGGGGTGAAAAATTACAGTATATTCTGAGATGATGTTGCTTTTTCTGAAGACCTGGTAAAATTGTGATATTTAATACAATATCTCACTATGCTGGGAGGAGCTATGGTATAAAGGAAAGAGCACAGGATTTGGAGTCAGACAACATGGGTGTGAATTCTAGCTCTGCCACTTACTACTCCTATGTATCCTTGAGCAAGTCATTTAAGTCTCTCTTAACCTTGATTTTCTCACCTATAAAATGAAGAAATCCAACTGGCCATCTTATGTAACTTCAGTTTTAGAGCTATGTTCAACAAAAAAGCATTTATTAAGCACTTAGTATATGTCTGATATTGTGATACAGAGACAGAAGCTAAACTGTCCTTACCTTCAAGGACAATGATGGACATGGATGCACAATATTTGATAAAGTCATAGAAGAATAACTCACAGTCTAGCCAACTTAGCATTGCTTGGATACAGTTCAAAGAATCATCCAAATATTTTGCAAAAGTCAGTGATTCTACCTAGGAGAACCACAGGACATTGCTCAACAGACTATCAAAGACTTTAAAGCAAAGAAACCAAGTCGGTTGCTGGCCTGTTTTAATGATGTCTATGTACAAGGTATATAAAAAGTTAAATGCCATCAAAAACCAAACTGTGTTACTGTAGAAAAGGTAAAGTTGCTACTCACACAGAGTTCAAAGTTATGCATGCCACCTAAGGACCATGAGTTTGTCTACAGAAGGAGCTGCAGTACATGTAGTTTCATTATATAGCAAGCAATTGAATTTACAGTAAAACCTGTCTAAGAAACCATTTTAGATAGATTAGATAGATAGATAGATAGACAGATAGAGACATGTATATATGTGTGTGTGTGTGTATATATACACACATGTGTATATATATATATATATATATATATATATACACACATATATATGTACACATATTGAGACAGACAGGGAGAGGGAGAGAAATGGGGAGGGAGGGAGGGAGAGAGGCACTGGAGATAGAGAGAGCTGGCCAGATGCATCTATGTATTGTGTTGTGCATGTATGTGTGTTTGTGGATCATGTGTATATGTGTGTATCATACCTACTTCTTAAAAGGCTGACTTTTCACAGAATAGGTTTAAAGATCATAAACTCTTTCATGAACCTATATTTGAAGACTATCTGTGAAAAGCACCACTTTTATTTAAAATAATTCACAGTCTCCTCAAGTTGGTGCCACTAATTTTGACTGGGGTGTTCTTGCCCCCTTCTCTTTATTAATTACACCCAGCTAGGATATTGTCCTTAAATGGTTATGCTATGACAGTATACTACAGGCAAGATCATGTTAGAGGTCCTTCTCATGCCTAATCCCTTTGGGCAGGATCCTAAGGGACATCCATCAAATCAAAATTCATACCACTGGATTCCAGTTCCAGAGTATCAGTACTTAATTTAATACTTTAATAAGCTGATTCCAAGCAGGTCTGCTACAGTGGATAGAAGGCCAGTCTTGGGGAAGAAAAGCTGGATTCAGATCCCACCTTTGCCATTGAATTAGCTGGGCGACCCTGGGTATGTCACTCAACCCCCATCAGCTTTAATTTCCTCATCAGTAAAATGAGGAGGATGGACTAGATGAACTTTTAGGTCCCTTCCAGCTCTAAATCTAAAACCCTATTACTGATACAGATTCTAACCTCTCTTTGTCTTCCTAGATGATCTTTGTGATTTACCTTGTCTTGGAAATCTCATCAACCTGCATTAGAGCATTGAACTTCTCTATAGACTAAAGTTACTCAGTCCTCAGATAACAAATACACAATCCATTGCTGGGCTAGTAGTAGTAGTAGTAGTAGTAGTAGCAGTAGCCGCAATAGTTATAGTAGTAGTATAATGACTACTACTGATAGTAGTATAAATAATATAATTATTTTTAAATATTTATATGTTAATTACATTATATCATATATTATATATATATTATTATAATTATATATTATATTACATTAATAAGAGTGAGCATTTATATAGCATTTTAAGGTTGGCACAGTGCTTTATAAGTCATCTCACTGGATCTTCACAACAACCCTGTGAGGTCCAGGCTACTACTATCCTCATTTTGCACATGAGGAAACTGAGGCTGCGAGGTTCAGGGGCAGGTCTAGGGTCACACAGCTCATAAGTGTCTGCAGAAGGATTCAAACTCAGGTCTTCCGCACTCCAAGTTCAGCACTCTTACTCACTGTGCCACACAGATGCCCACAAAATAATGCCTTTTCTAGGCTGGTAGTCCTTCTAGAGATTGCTCTCTGCCTCTATAACTTTCAATCAACCAACATTTATAAAGTGCCTACTATGTGTTAGATGCTGTGCTAAGTGCTGAGGATACCAAAAAAAAACAGGAAAGAGACATTCTCTGTCACCAACAACTTGCAATCTAATGGGGAAGACAGCATGCAAACAAATATTTATAAACAAGCAATATACAAGATAAATGGGAAATAATTAACAGAGGGAAGGCACTAGAATTAAGAAGGGTTAGGGAAGGCTTGCTGTAAAAGATGGGATTTTACTCGGCATTTAAAAGAAGCCAGGGAAGCCCAATAAGCAGAGTTGAGGAGGAAGAGCATCCCAGGCATGGGACATGGGGATGGCAGGAGAAAATGCCTGGAGTATCTTGTTTGTGGAGAAGCAAGGAGGTCAGTGTCATCACAAGTATAAGAAACCTGGAAAGGTAGAAGGGTACATTATGAAGGGTTTTTGATGCCAAACAAAGCATTTTGTATTTGATCCTGGGGACAATAGGAAGCCAATGGAGTTTATTGAGTAGTGGGGGAACATGATCAGACCTGTATTTTAGGAAAATCACTTTAGCGACTGGATGCAGAATGGATTAGAGTAGGGAGAGACTTGAGGCAGACAGACCCACCATCAGGCTATCCCAATGATCCAGGGATGAGGTGATTAGGGCCTGCACTACAGTGGAGAGAAGGAACATATCTGAGAGATGTTCTAAAGCTGAAATCAAGAGGTCTTGGCTACAAATTGAATGTGAGTAGGGAAAGGTGGGGTGACGTAGTGAGGAGATAAAGAGGACCCCTAGGTTTTAAGCCTGAAGGATTAAGAGAACAGTGTTGCCCTCTACAGTAATAGGGAAGGGGTAGGGGAATTCCAGAGAAAGATAATGAGTTCCATTTTGCACGTTTAGTTTAACGCGTCTACAGGGCATCCAGTTCAAAATGTCTGAAAGACAGCTGGAGATGTGAGTTTGGAGGTCATCACAGAGGTTAGGGCAGGATAGGAAGACTTGAGAATCATCAGCATAAAGATGCTACTTAAATCCATGGGAGTTGACAAGGTGACCAAGTGAAGAAGTAGAAAGGGAGAAGACAAGAGAGTCCAAGGATGGAAACCTGTGGGAGACGAATAGATTGTGTGATCTGGATAAAGATAATGCAAAGGAGACGGATCAAACAGGCATTAAAGAACCAGGAGTGAGTGACATTCTGAAAACCGAGAAAGTAAAGAATCTCAAGGAGGAGAGGCTTCAGAGAGGCTGAGAAGAATGAGGACTGAGAAAGGGACAATGGATTTTGCAACTAAACTCTGAAGGGAACAGTTTAAGTGGAATGATAAGGTCAGAAGCCTGATTGCAAGAGGTTAGGAAGGAATGAGAGGAGAGAAAGTGGAGGTATCTGTTGTAGATGGCCTTTGAAGGGAGTTTAGCTAGAATGATGATAGGGGGAATAGAAGGAGCAAGTAAGAATTTTTCAGGATGGAGGCAACATGGGCACATTTCCTAGCTGTGTGTCCCTGGGCAAGTCACTTAACTCAGATTACCTCCAAAAAAAAGAAAGAAAGAAAATGTGACTGAATGAATATGGCAAAGGGGGAGAGGGACAGTCTACTAGAGGAGCTGGAATAGAATAGAATTACTTAGAAGAGGATTAAGGTCACCACTTGTGAGAGACAGGAAATGAAGAAGGACATAGCAGAATTCATGTAAGTGACAGAAGATGGGAAAATGGAAGACATTGGGGGAAGGGGTGGAGTGGAGGGACCAAGTGTTTGATTTAAAGAGGCACGTTGAATTAATCCTGAAGAGATAGATTGGTGACACTGTGGTGCCTTGCAGGAGATATTACTATGTAAAGCTATTGATGGAAACAAAGTCAGAAAAGTAGCCATCTCTAGCAACTTCCGTAAATCACTATATTTAAGGAGAAAGAAAGAAGCTATCATGAAATCCAAGAATTTCATCTGCTGCACCACTGTCCCTGACCATGACTCCTAGAGGAGTACCTTATACCATTAAAATGGGAACACCAGCCATGGGTTCAGATTCTGCCTCTGCTGTTTGCTAGCTGTGGACAAGTTAACCAACCCTTCTGAGTCTCAGTGTTTGCATTTTCTAAATAGGAGGAGGAGGACTTGATGGGGGGCATTGGACTTGAGGGCCTCTAAGATCCCTTACTTAAGATCCTAAAACTAGATGGCCTCTGAGGTGGCTTCCAGAACCCAACCAATTGTCATATTATCTTAGGATTTCAGTCATTTCAGTAGCACCTACCCTTACCCCCAGTCAACTTCAGAATGGATACTTCAGCATCACAAATATTTATCCTCCAAGAAAAAGATCCACTTGTCTCTAATATTATGTCAAAACGACATCCATCACTGAGACAATGGTGACACTGTGATAGAACCAAATATGCAGGTTAAGGAGGCATTTGTGAATAAGGGGTTGGTAGCAGATGAATTAAAAACAAAAAACCTGACAAGAATCCCAGAGGCAGCTAAGAAGCATAGCATTGATTGACACCAGCAGTTCTGAAGGGGATACAATGCACCAGAAATTAAAGAGAACATTGTGCAACTAGAGACACTAAGTAGTGTTTGTCTTTGAAAAACAGTCTTTTGAGAAGCTCCAACTGGGAATTCTGGTACCTGTAGCAAATTTAATTCAGCTCAGGCAAGAGAGAAAGGGAAGAGGGAGATTTATAGAGACCCTGAGACATTCTCAAGTCTTTCCTATGCCACCATTGTAAGATCATAGGATCAGATTAACAGCTAGGAGAAACCTTGGAAGTCATTTAGTTCAATTCCATCATTTTACAATTGAAGAAATTGAGGCCAGGAGAGTTAAAATCATACAGACATGTGCCCAAGGTCATACAGATAACAGGTGGAAAAGCTGAAATTTGAATTCATATTCTCTGACTTCAAATCCACTGTTCTTTCTACTGTATCCAATGGTGCCTCTTAAATATCAACTGATGAAACCCAAGATGGTCATTCTAGGTGACACAGGATAGTGGGCCAGGTCTAGAATCAGAAAGAGTTCATGCATTCAAATCTGGTCTCAGACACTTACTGACTGTGTAACCCTGGGCAAGTTATTTGTCCCTGTTTACCACAGTTTCTTCTTGTGAGATGAGCTGGAGAAGGAAATGGTAACCCCCTTTCTCCAGTATCTTTGCCAAGAAAACTCCAAATGCGGTCACAAAGAGGTAGATATAACTGAAAAACAACCAAATAACAAAAATACCCAAGATAGAACTAGGGACATTTAGATCTTTGATCTAAGACTCTTAACAGTAAGCCATTTCAACCACTTAATACTGCTTATCTATCACTAATAATCCTGAGTATGTCCAAGTGGCATGGATTGCCAGGCTGCAAGGAATTCAGGTGTTCTGGTCAGCATGGGATTGGGGAGAGTAGACTTGGGAGAAGGACCTAATGGTGACAATTCTTAAGGAAGGAATTCAGGTAGCACACTTGCTCTCTGTAGCAAACCTTTGTACTTTGTGATCCTCTGCCACCCAACACCCAATGAGGCATAACCACTCTAATCAGTCAACAATCATTTCTGAATTGCTTACTGTGTGTCAGGCACAGTGCTGACACTGGAGATACAAAGAGTTGTAAAAACAATCCCTGCCCTCAAAGAGCTTACATACTATGAGGAAGACAACACATATATATACATACACATAAATATATATAATATATGCACATATAATATGTATATGTGTGTATATATACGTGTGCATATGTATATATATAGTGTGTGTATATATGTATATGTATATATATATGCATATACGTGTGTGTATGTATGTATATAGTCAAACTCTACCCCTCAACCCAACATTGGCACCCTGGGGAAAAGTCCAGTGGCCTTATTCTCCCTATTCTCTCAAATTCCTTAGTAATGAGTTTGAGTGAGTTTCAGTTTCCTCATCTGTAAAACAAAAACCACAGGAAATATTCTCCTATGCCTTTCCTCATAGGAGTGTTATGAGCAAGGAAAACATGTGAAAACATTTTGAAACACTAGATCCCATTCGCCTAAGACAAAGAATAACTCTGGGTTTGAATGCAACAATATTCAGAATATTCAGTCAAAACTCACCAGTTATTAAAACTCAAAAGTTGTGGGATCAGTTTGTCCATTAAATGTGGGGTTAAGAAAATTTCCCTCTTTATTACCCTCTTCCTACGAATATCAATTTACTGCCAAGAGTGGCATTAGATTTACATAAGCCCCAGTGGGAAATGCAGTGACATAAGAGCTGAAATGAATATGGTACCTTTGGAAAGTGCATTGGATTGGGAACGAGAGGACTCCGGTTCAAATCCTAGTTCTTACTGACTGCATGGTGTTGTGCAAGTCATTTAACCATTTCCTCACCTATAAAATGAAGGGACTGAGTCAAATGATTCCTAAGGTCCCTTCTAGTTCTAAAATCCTATGAGTATTTTAGAATGGCCAGATTTTTGAAAAAGAAGAGGAGGAGAAGCCGCCATAGTTCCCCACAATGCACAAACCCATCAACAGAATTTGAGCCAGTCCTGTAGATACTTTCTGTTTGGTAGACATGAGCTAGTTCTCTAAAGTTTCTTTG
>JAQQSK010007126.1:0-14116 GCA_028658325.1 Potorous gilbertii
GGAAGAAGGAAACTATTGAGGTACAAATTAGTTTATGAGCAAACAAGAAAAGTGTAACAATTAATTCTATCCACTGCAAATATTGCCCTTCTTTTCCTGGGTGGAAAAATCATATAATTAGGCTACTTTCTAAACGGTGTCCTAAGGCAAACTATATTTCTACTTCTAAACAGGATATCCGTTTTTGTCTTTTTTTCCCCTTAAACACAAAGTCAAGACTAATGTCTGTGAGAATAAAATCCATCTGTCTTTATATCTAGTCTCAAATTCTAATTAATTATATTAAGAATGACTTGAGATTATAGATGACTGCCAGAAATGTGTGCTTTATGCATGGTGTTCCAAAGTCTTAGTATGGTTTTTATTTTAATAGTTTAAAACTGAGAGAAGACTTTTGGTGCCCTATATTTTCCTTATAACACAGTTAAATATTTTCTTTCACTGAAATTTCACTAAATAAACATGACTTAATAAAAAATGGAAAACCATAACTTAGATTAGACCTAAAGCCACATTTAGGAAGTGTTTGGTAATTGTAAGTTTTTTATAGCAATAAAAATTTAAGTAAAAATTAAATTTTATTTAAATAAAAATTAAACTTTAGGGTATAAAACACTGTTAATATTAGATCATTGAATTTTCATCAAATCAAGGAATTTTATTGCTAAGAGGAAGACCCAGAGAAGCAGATGTTAGTCAGAAAAAAAAGGGTTTATTAAAAGTGATGCTTCATAAAACCATAAATTTTAACACAAGTTAGATTTTTATTTTGTCTACCATAAATAGCCTGAAATGATCTAAAGGGAGAGCACTTCATCTAGAATACCAACAGCAACATCTTTACTAAACTCTTCTCAACCAAAGAATACACCATGATTCAGGTTTTGTTTTGTTTTTTTTGTTTATGTGGTTTCATTCTCCTTATCTTATTCTCTTACTTCAAATGCTCCAGCCTCTGAAGTAGCCCATACAAACTGGGGAAAAAAGAAACAAAAAAACTTCCCCTTCCTATTTGCCAAGGATTTCATTCATGAGATTACAGGTTAGGAGTTTAAAAGGACTGAAGGAGACTCAATTCTAACACACTTCATTTTATAGATAAGGAAAACGAATCCCACAGAGGAAAAGTGACTTGTTCTCAAAAGGTCACACTGATAGAGTCATCGAAATAAATCTAGAAGGGGCCTCAATATAACAATTTGGCTCAAAACTCTCATTTTACAAATGAGGAAACTGAGGTGCAGGGGGATTTCTAAGCAGCTTACCCAAGGTCACATAGGAAGTAAATAGCACAGTTGGGATTCAAATCATCTGACTCATCTGTCAATCTCGTTTTCTACAATAATCTCACATTAAATCTCATCTAATGAAAAATGTCTTTCAAGACTAGATGAATGAAATCCAGGAATCTTAGTAACATAAATCTTTAGAAAATCAATAATGCTGATGATAGTCATATTTTTAAAAAATCCAAACCCCTCCCAAGATCATAAGCTATTGATAAATATATAAAGAACTGATACAAATTAAGGAGAAATATAATATATATATATTTTAAATGTTGATCTGTGCATTGCAATGTGATCAATATCACTTCACCAGTGTGCAAAAAGTGCTCCTTTGAGATACAGAGATCAGATATCTTTATTGTTCAAATTCTTTTTTCTATTTTACCTGTAATTTCATTGACAAATTCCAATGTTGAAACTTTCTCCCCTCAAGCAGACAAATTACTCAGACTCCTAGAGGGTTGATTGATTCATTAAAAGGTTTTCAGAATTTTTAATAGTGACACAGTATTTATCAAAGGCAGGCCTTGAACCCATATCTTCTAGAGTCTAAAGTCAGACACTTACATTTGAGGAGAGAGAGGGAGAGAGAGAGAGAGAGAAAGAGAGAAGAGGAGAGGAGAGGAGAGGAGAGAGAGAGAGAGAGAGAGAGAGAGAGAGAGAGAGAGAGAGAGAGGAGAGAGAGAGGAGAGAGAGAGAGAGAGAGAGAGAGTGAGAGAGCAGCCACAGCAGGTGTGTAAAACATGAAATAGACCAGTATAGTTAGAACACAGAGTACAAGTAAGGGTATAAAGGGTAAGAAGAACAAAAAGAGGAAAAGACTATATTATAAAGAGACTTAAATGTTAAAAAGAGGAGTTTATATTTCATTTTTGGGAAGGTAAGGAAACTGAATATTGCTGGGCAATGAAGAGAACACATTCAGTTACAATCGAGAAAATCAGTTAGGTAACTGTGGAGCAGCAAGGTCAAACTCAGATAGAAATGGGGAGTACTAACCTCCACGTAAGAATCCCTACAGGCTGCATATTGCCTTTCAAAATTATATTATACGTTTTCTAGGGATATTTAAATTATTTATTTATTTAATAAAATATTTATTTTATTTTATAGTTGTTATTTATTTTATAAAATATTTCCTATTTACATTTTAATCTCCTTCTAGCATCATCAGGTATTTGACAACCAGGTGTGCAAGATAGATGGAGGGAAAGAGTCCTGGGGTAGAAAAAACAACAACAAAAAAAACTATTGTAATAATCCAGGTGAAAGGTGATGAGGGTCTGGTGGTTGTTTGGATGGACAGGAGGGGACATTAGCAACAGAAGTTGTGGAGACAGAAATGGCAGGATTTGGCAACTCATTGGGTGTATAGTGTGAATGAGTCATGAAGTAAGGATGTCACTGACGTGAATCTCTCACTGGAAGGAAATTTTGAGTGAGTGAAGAAAGGGAGATTAATGAGTTCTATTTCAGAGATACTAAATTTAAGATTCATTTCCACTTGGAAATGCCCAGCAGACTATGTCATACTAGATTGATGCTCAGAGATATTAGGGTGGGAAATACAGATCTTTAAATCATGTGCCTAGAGTCTGCCTAGAGATGATGATTAAACCTTCCAAAGATCTGGGAGCTGATGACATTAACAAAAGAGAATACAGAGAAAAGAGAAGAGGGAAAAGTACAGAGAACTGAAGTACACTCATAGCTAGTGGGTACAACAATGAATATGAATCAGAAAAAAAGACCATGAACGACCAGTTAGACAGGCAAGAAGTAAATGAGGAGATAGCAGTGTTCCAAATATTGAGAGAGAAGAAAATGTCCAGGGGTAGTAATTGATCAATAGTGTCAAAGGTCACAGAGATGTCAAGGAGGAGAAAGAAAAGGTCATTAAATTTGGTTATCAGGAGATGGTGGCTTGGAGACAGTGCCTTCATTTGAGTGACGAGGTTGGAAGCTAGCTGGCAGGATTTTAAAAGGAGAATGAAAGAAGTCAAAAATATATTGAACATAGTCATCTTTTTCTAAGAAGTTTGGAGGAAAAATCCTCCATTTCAATCCAATCCAGAGTAATCTGTAATTGGGTAGGAAAGATGTTAGAAGTTAGTAAGGAATTTTTGTGGAGTAGGAGACTTGAACAGAATTGTAGATAGAAGGAAGGAAACATTAAGAGATATTGCAGATTATAGATGTGGATATGATAGCGAACTGAAGAACCAGTTAACTAAAGAACCTAGGAGGGAAGGATATCAAGGATTAATGTTGGAGGCTTGGCCTTGGGAAGAAAATGGGTCACCACTTGATGAGAGATTAAAGGCAAGAATAGCAAATGAATAAAACACAAGAAGGTCTGAGATAAAGGGACAAGGTTGTCAGATGAGGAATAAAGGAAAAGAAGGAATTCTTCACATGTGACCCAGAGAAAGGAGTCTCAAATGAGAAGTGTTGAAGGAGTAATAGTGAAGAAGTGAGAAGTGTAGATTTAGAATCATCATTATCCGTAATGGGATGGGTAATCAACTAGGAGAATCAATAACTATGTCATGGATCCAAGCAACACTGTATGAGACTTTTTCCATCTCTATTCAGCAACTTATATGAATTAAAATGAAGGTTCTTCTCATTACCAAAGTGAAAAATGAATTAAATTGATTAGTACCATGGGCTTATTTAGAAATGTCTAATAGGTAAGAATGAGAACCAATTTCACCTGACCATCTGATGTTACCTACGTATAATAAGATATTTAGGCAAAGTGTTATATAAACTTTAAAGCAATACACACATTTTGGTTATTATTAAATGCTCAAGTAATATGACTCCTAATTGAAACTAACCAGATGACTTTTCCCAATTAAAAGGGCAATATCTCAAAAGATTAGCATCTACTTTTGGGTAGCACCTAGATAATGGTAGGTGATGAGGGTAAACGAACACTATTAATAACAAACAAATTATCTGGTTCAACTCTTACAAGATGAGTTATTTCCACAGGGAGCCTAATAGCTTCTCTCTCCAGTCATAAAGCTGGCAGAAAGTTATTGGGCTTTTTTGTTTATTTTGGTTTTTTAACAAAGACAACAGTAAATGTTCCTTTCAGAATTACGAGTGCATTTAAACCAGTTGCTTGAGGTTGATGCACTCCTTGTACCAACAAGTCAGTGTAGGTTGACTGAAAGGTGTGTATGAGGTGAGAGAGGGAGGAAGGAAGAACCTGGAGGATTTTCTCAGTGATTGATAACCACAAACACCTGTATTAAAGCGATAGACATCTCAAGAATTATTCAAAGTAATGAAGCAGCAACAAATCTTATGTTCAGAACCCATTCCTTGACAAGATAATTGTACTTCTCTGGATGATATTTTAATGACAGGACTAGAGCAAACCCAGTTAAACCTAAAGGAAAGAGTCAAGGAGATACGTGTGTCAATTTCATTTCATCCATTAATAGTTTCAAATGAAAAAACAAAACAAAACATTAGCTTCTTTTCCTCCAAAGAAAGGTGTGAGATCTGAGGAGGAATATCAAGTCATTTCATTCATTCTTATCATGTATTTCAAAATTTGATCTGTTACCATTTTCATGAGAAGGAAGTTCATAATAAAAGAGTGAATTTAAATGAACTATTCACATACTTAGTGTGGTTTAGCAAAATACTTCACATTTCCCAGGCAACTGGGAGGAGGGAGAGGGAGGCATCCTCCAGTTGTGCACTTTCAACCACAAAAGTTATGTGGCATTATCACTGTAAATATACAAACCTTGTAAGTGTTATATTTTTCATGTCAAATAATCCTTAAGACAAAACAGTTATTGCATCTCATTGGCTCTTTTTCTGAAAAACATGATGGTCTAAGTACTCTAATCCATAGAAAAGTATGGTAAATTTCTCTAAAATTTCATATTCTATATGTTAAATACACAAATATGAAACAATTTTTTTGCCCAAGACTACAGTATCATTTTTCCCTGCTTAGATTTTGTAGATTCTTAATAACTAAACAAGTAAATTAAGGTCAATGTGTATCGGCCCTCAAAGAAACTATGTTTTAGTAAACAGACTAGCTATCCTGATGATCTTGGAAATGGAGCCAATATTCAAGGTTAGTCTTGGCATTATGTCTTCTGATCTGGATTCTGGAACCCTAGGCTTCTGTCTACCATTCCACAACTCTTCCTTATGCACGCACTACTGATGGAGAAATCTAAGATAAATGAGGAGGTAGTAAAAGAATCCATAGAAACAGAGATCAGACCTCTGATTTCCATCAGTGGAGGAAAATCCCCGAATAAAGAAATTCCCTTTAACAATGTACCTTCTCTGTAATATACTCATAGATTGGAAAGCATTGAAAGGATAAATAATTTGTCTATATACTAGCATATGTCAGAGATGGGACTAACCCTATGTCTGTCTGATTCCAAGATCTGATCTCTAGCTACACAGGTACGTTTAATTTAGCTCCAATTCCTTTAGGTTTTTTTTTTTCAATTTTCAATAATTGTTCAATCTCCTTTTTAAGATGAACTTTGAACTGCAAGATGTTGAAGCTTAGAGTGAACTTTTTTTAATGAGGTAGACAAAAATAGTCAAAATTGTAATTAATTAATTCATAAATATTTAGTCAAAATGTCTTGGTTTGGGGACTGGAAGGGACCTTGGAGGTCATCTAGTCCAATTTGCTGATTTTATAAATGGGGAATGTGAGGTCCAAAGTGGCCAAATGTTTTACCCAAGTTCAAGTCAAATTCATGTGAAGTGTGAATTTAATACAATCTCCATAATCCTCCAGAATTTAATTAAGCTACTTCAAAGTTGGGAAGCTAATGGTCATGGCTATCAGTTCCAAATTAACGTTGCACATTAGAGCAAATGCTCTAAAAGGACCTTTTGATTTATGAAATGAAAGCAGATTTGGAATCTCCGCTCTGCCCATTCAGCAGCACACTTTGTGCATCACTCTCCAACCAAACCCAGGACCAACCAGTCACAGATGTACAACCTGTGAACGGATGAAATGGGCTATGAGGACAGCTCTGTTGAGAGAATATACTCCTTTTAAGGTGAACGCAGGCACTGTTTATATTCCTGGGTCTTTTTACTGGTAGCCTTTGTAAAGCTTAGGCAGGTGGTCAGGCTTTGTTTTGGTCTGTTAAACAGATGTGTATCAATGCCTAACAGATCATAAAAACCTAAAGGTTAATAAAGGGATAAGAGGTGTGACCATGAGCTTGTTTAGGCTAAGGCCAATATATGAGTTTAGTATGAGGTAGATTCAGTAAATGGATTGGGAGCCACATTAAAAGTTAGGACAGCACTTCCTTACCTCCAAAGAGATTATATAAAATGTTTCCATCTCCATTGGAGTTGTGTGAGGTACAACCTTGTGGTAGATGATTTACAGGTGGTGTACAATTGCTGGGAATCATCTGTGTGCTTCAGGGTGTGATTTAAATAGCAATTGTTTCCTTTCCTCCTTTAAGAACTCTTAAGAGTTTCAAGGATATGCTAAAAACATTTTTACCAATATGAACCATTCACCTAAGCCCCATGGAACAGACAATTTTAAATTAAATTGGGGACTTTGGGCATTTGAGTTTGCTCCTGGCCAATCTGGACCAGTGTTTTCCTCAGGAATGCCACTCCTAGGAGATGTTGAAAAACCAGTGTTGAGTTGGAAATAGTTACTGTTTAACCTCATTTATGATTGAAATGCAGATGAAGTAGAAAAAGATAAACTAAATTTCTCTTAAATCATACACTGCATATTTCATAAAAGATAAGTAATTAGAGTTAATAGATTTAAACTATTTCAGAAGAGAATGAATTAAGTACAAAAATGAGGCTTGGGAATTTCCTTCTCAGGGAATCCTTCCAATACCAAAAATTAGGGAAGGTGGTAAATGTCACCCAAGTGTTACCAAGGAGGAAACTACAAAACAAGAACCCCTTTTCACTTGAGACTAGTCTACAAATAGTAATAGCTGGGTTTGACATCTAGAAAGTCAGAAGGCTCAGTGAATAGAGTGCTGGGTCTGGGGCCAGGAAGACCAGAGTTCAAATCCAGCTCCAGATACTTACTAGCTGTGTGACCCTGGGGCAAGTCACTTAACCTTTGTTTACCTTAATACACTGGAGAAAGAAATGGCAAATCACTGTAGTATCTTTACCAAGAAAACCTCATGGACAATATGGTCTCTGAGTCACAAAGAGTTGACCATAACTCAACCACATCTTTTGATAGTCAGATGACACAGAGGATAGAACATCAAGTTGGGAGTCAGGAAGACCTGAAGTCAAAGGTAACTGCAGACACAGTTGTGTGACCCTGGGCAAGTCATTAATTTTTTGTTTGCCTCAATTTCCTCAATTGTAAAATGGGACTAATAATAGCACTTAAGTCAAATGTTGTGAGGACCAAATTAAATAATATTTGCAAAAGTCCTAGCACAGTGCCTGGTACATAGAAGGCACTGTGCTTGCCCCTCACCACTTTTCCCCTCTTTGTGTCAGAAGGCATCTTTCAAAGTATTGGTATGAAGTAACATCAGTCACTTCAAATAGGGCAGGAATCATCAATAAAACTTTTAAACAATCATTTTCCAAAAATTAGAGCATTTTCTGAAATAGGAGCTTGGAGACACAGAATTAAAGATACTAGAACTGGTAGATAGACTATGTAGTATAGTGGAGAGAGACCTGACATCAGAGTCAAGAAAACCTGCTCATGATATATAAATAGAAGCTTTGTTTGAGTGGGTACTGGGTCTCATTTTTGGCGGTTATATCCCTAGTGCCTAGCACAGCACTTGGCACATAGCAGAAACTTGATCAATATTTGCTGATAGATTGATTAACACTGATTAGGGCACTGAGTCTCTCAGGGCTCTAAGTAACTCTCTAAGACTCTAAATTAGTTGTAGAGGTACCAAATTATATTGGGGAATAGCATTTCCTCACTAGGGAGTTCACTACTATATCAGTGGAATCAAAGATCCAGTTTTTATACCTTTCTCTGCCTATTTCTGGGAAAGGTTCTGTTTGGTACTCCACAGGAGTATAGGATCTAGTTAGTAACGGACCTACAGTCCTATTTATAAACAAAAATATGAAGTACTTGTAGAAATTATGGTAATTACACAAAAGTAGCCCCTGATTTTTATGAATTATATACAATTCAGGTTTTTACATAAAGCATATTTCCACCTCTCTCTCTTTGTACAAAATAGGATATATACCTGGGCCCCAGAAGTGACATATAAATAGGACTGATATTACTATCAGGATGTCAGCACTGTTTCACCAAGCTGATTCTTAGGCAACTGGAAGCTTTTAGAATTGCAGATACAACTCTATGACTGTCTCTGCTGTGCGAAGCATAACATTGGACATCCCATTAAATATTACAAAGATTTTCTAAAAGCAAACTCAGGTCTGCTCCCAATCACAGGAGTTAGTAGTGCAAATGAATTCCACATGGATCACATATGCCAGAGCGTGGTTTAGCTCTTTGAAGATCATTGTATGAAACTAGCAGTGGCGAAGACAGAGGAAGGTGATCAGAGAGTTTGAGGATAGTATCTTTGGGTGGATTTGTGGCTCCAGGCTTGGTTTGTTCCTGCATTACGAAAGCATTTAACGAGATGCTGGATTGATGGTTCAGCCATTGTATTTCTACAGGTATCACTGTATGTGCATGTAGGTACTTTGATGTTTCCATGAGCTCATAAATTTGTGTGCCTCCACCAGTACAGATGCCAACCCCAAAAAATCCATATGTTTTCATCCATGTCCTGTCATAAATCCTCTAAGTTTTTTTTTAACATTTTGTGGGGACCAGCACATCACTCAGACTGTTCATCTGTTGTCCTCTATTCTCCTCTATTCCTGGTGTGAGTGGCTCCCCTAGTTTTTCTGATTATGCATTTTCTTGATCATACATTTATATTCCCTCTTGTAAGCAGGATAATATACTGCTGCCCACTTATACCCATCATGATGCTCATATGATCTCAGTGCAATTGGAGTCACTCACAAGATTAATTCTTTGGAGAATATGGACATCCATGATTTAGTTCTATAGCATCACCAGAAGAATAGATGTGTTAGCAAGATGGGATTTTGTCTTGAGGAGCAGCTTGAAAGAACTGTATTATTCTCTATATGCAATCTAGCATGCTTTCATGTTCTTAGCGAATTCTGGGACCTGGTCATTGTTCCTCCCCATTCAGGTTTCACATGCATAAACACGTATATGTTTATATGTGTACATATGTAAATTGCATGCATGTACAAAGACAGATGGACTAGCTTAGTGGGCTGCCCAGGGTCAATTTAAACAGCATGCATTCTGCATTCACTTAAAAAATATATGGATTACCAACCTGATCATTTTTGAGCAACTATGGATGTCACTGAGAAAGCTCTAATCTTCTAGGACTTGATGCAATTGGAAAAATCATCCACAGGGAGGACCAGATGGAGCACAGAGGACCACATCATTGATAAGGAATCCCTCTTCTATCTGGACATTCCATAAGACATCTACAGCACTGGAAAACATCATTGGGGGGGACATGGAGTCCTAATTTTATATCTTGTACTGTGTTAATAATCAGAGAATAATTGCATGCATTTACCATGATAGCTGCACATCAATATGGTGAATGCTGTTTGCTGATAGAAGTGACTGGCTTAGAGAAGAACTTTTTAAGCTACATTTTGCTTTCTTTGGTCAAATACGTTTCCTCTCCTGCTCCCCCTTTATGCAAAATGAATAGATTCAATACGATCTTATTTTGTCTATGTGTTACAGCCAATTGTGAGAATTAAGATGGGGATGTCTGTTGTAAATCTGCATAAAATCTAAGTCTTCTAATATTTTTAGCAGTTACTCTCATATATAAACAGGCTACTCTCAAAAAGAATTAGGATAATTAGAAAAGTCTGTTTATGAGTTGGTAGATGCTAATGTCTACTTCACCTTTTCTTTTTGGGGTGATTGTGTTGCCTTTCCCCTCTGATGATATCTTTATAATCAATCTTTCAGTGTCTTCAAATCAGTAATTTTCATAAAAGGTTTCTATGTTTACTTGCTTGGGTCCAGCTGTTGCTTCTTACTTCATCTCCTTAAATGCCATTTTCACTTTCTCATATTGTATACTAAGTCCATTGGTGGCTTTTCTACTATTATCAATATCACATTTATATAGAAAACCCTTCAAACTTTAGAAAGCACTTTCAATGTGGCAACTATGTTAGGCAGAGAGTACAAATATAATCTAACTATGATATAAATGAGGAAAATGAGACTTACAGAGGTTGAGATTTACCCTAATCTTATAACTCTTAAGTGGCTCAAATTTGACCCCAACACCTTGGGCTCCATGCTCTTTGCTCTTTTCACTCTTTCATAAGCAGTGGGTTCCATCCTTGAACCTCTCCTGCTTCTTCGCTATCTTCCTTGTCTTCCTTCCTTCCTTGTGACAAATTTTCTCCTCATTTCTCTATTTTTGTCTACACTCCCACCATATACCCAGACTCCATCTTAAAAATTTTGGTGTTGTCTTTGACTCTTACTTCCCTGGCCTCTAACACTCAATCACTGATTCCTTTCAATCCCATCTCTGTAGTCCCTTCTACATATGCCCCCCTCTTCTCTATTTCTATTTCCATCCCCCTGCTAAAGGCCCTCATTGTTATGTAGCAAACTATTGTAATAGTAATAGCTTCCTCATAGGGTTTCTCATTTCTACTCCATCCCTCATGCAATCTATCATTCACATCACTGATTTCTAAGATAATTTGCATCCATGAACAAAGTAGAATAGTATTTGTAAAGTACTTTGAAAACTTTAAAGGAATATGTACATATTACCTAGAATTATTATTTAAATAAGACTTTAAAGTGAAGAATTAGAGTGGTTTTGTGGGTGTGTGTCTGTATGTATGCATACATGTATAATATTAGGGATATAAATTTGATTGCTAATATAGAAGTCCTTTAACATTTTCTCCAGGTTGTGCAAACATACCCATAAAAATACATATACAAAAATATTTGTGTACATACACATAAATATATAGAGACATATACAATAAATATACATACATATGTATATGTACATACATGTGTGTGTGCATACTTTTTTCATTTTCTGGACACTTCATATCTAATCTTTTCACTGGACATACTATTCTCTACTTATTTCCTGACAATAGGCAAACAGGTATTTAACAAATAACATACTTTTGCAACCATTTAGGGATGTAAAAAGGTTGTAGACTGAATGAAATGCAATCACATATTTACTTCAAAGCTCAAGGACAAGTTAATATATTTTGTTCCTCAGTACTTAAGAGTACCGATGATTTGTAATTTTGTTAGTGTGGGAGAAGGATCTTGGTGTTTCTATTTTGAAACTGTCAGAATTTAACCAAATTGGTCCTTAGAGTGCAGAGGTAAATTCATTCCGATCCTTATACTCAACACCTTTCTAGCTTGGCACAACCTTCCCAGAGATGGCGCTTGGCTGGGAGAATGTTCACGAACTTCAATGCCATGATGGAGCATTAAAAGATGATTGTTTGGTATTATTCTGGGGAAAAAATGTTCTTTTATTTGCCTATTTACAAAAAAATAATTATGTGTTTGAATTATACATTATCTTTGAGAATCCTTGAAAAACTAAATCGTATAGAAATGACTTCTAACTCAATACATTTGGAGAGAGAATAAGAACAATGATGAAAATGATAGCCTTTATATCGTACTTTGCAAAGTGCTTTACATGTGTTATTCCATTTGATATGAAGTTATTGCCTTCCTCCCTTGGAAGCACCTATAGACAAAGGAACAGGTGGGACATGCAAGGCAACCCAAAGAGATTTAAGAAAATCATTTTGCCCTCTATTTAATGTAATGACAATAGAGTCAATAGCAGAAACAGGTCTTCTAATAGAGCGCCGATGTATTTTAAAGTGAGGGCAACAAGTAATGTTGGATTTATAAATCATTCCAGTTCTCATGAAATTAATGTATCATGTCAAATGATATTTTCCCCAGGTTCCTTTGATGTTGTGTTAAGTAATAGTTTATCTTATCTGGAAACTATGGGCAGTGTACCAGGAAATATTCCTGATTATTCAAAGTCAAGCAGGACAAATGAACTAAGACTGATGCTTTTATGCTTCATGTCATTTTCTGTCCATGCACCATATTGCAGAAACCTACATTCTAGAATATTCTTCTCTATATTATGGCATTCCCATCATTGTTCAGCTCCATGCCCAGAGGCATGTTGACTCTGATATCTCAAACCATGAAATGTGTCTGGTTTAAGCCAGGACAATTGTCAATTTATGTCTACTTGGCCCTGTGTCAACTCTTGTACCAAGAGACTAAATGTAGCACAATATTCGATAACTTCTCTAGTATTCTGGACTTATTAAATTAAATGTAAACCAGACTAAAAGCTTGGCCATGATTAAGCAGCAAAAAAATGTTTCCTTGCTTCTTATTTCCAAGTACCTTCATATTCCTCATCCTCACCCAACTTATTATGGTTTTCATCAGGTTCCTTGGGACTATCATTTTCTATTTAGTGAACAACCTGTCTTAGCCATAAAATATTACCAAAATTGCATTTCTGATGTTATTTTTAAACATATATTCCACTAAATCGTTCTCAGAGTCTTTGTTTCTGAACACCTACTTTTGGCACCATACCTTAAGTGGAGATGGAGATGGGCACAGAGAACAAGCTTTGGGAGTATTGAAATTGAAAATCTGAACATAGGTGAGAGACACTATGATGCTGACAGACCACTAAGCTAGGAATTAGAAGACCTGGTTAAAGTCCAGTCTTTTCCACTAATTGATGGTGTGAACTTGGCCAAATCACTTTGAGATGCCTTGAACCTCACATTCCAAATCCCAAAAATGAAGGAGATGGACTAGATAGGGAGTTCTTCACTTGAAGTTCAAGTCTTTGGACAAATGTCAAAGCTTTCAATGAACTTGGTTAGGCGGAAAATACTTCTTTATTTTCAATAACCTGTAACTAAAATTTACTATCTTTTTCCATTATGAATGAAAACAAAACAAAACAAAAAACAATTATTGAGACTTGTGCATTAGCTTCACCAGACTCCCCAAAAGATCCATGACACCTAGAAGGTTAAGCATGCTTGGGCTAGATGATTTATCTGGCTCTAAAGTTATGAAAGCATTATCATAATACCACAATGTAATTGAATTTGCCCTAGCTTTTATGTTAACATTATGTAATACTTTATACAACACAATATATTTCTATTTTGTGCTTTGGATAAAGGTGATCAAAGTAAGGTATTTCTGGGTTCAAGAATTGCCTCTGGTGCTTATTGACTGTGTGACCTTGGTGAGTGCCTTAACTCTTCAGTGTTCCAGGTAACTTGCTAAGATTATAAATTCAGATAAGGTGCTGACCTGCATTTGTAGAAGTAGTTTCCTCACCTTGGAGTTCGCTATTCCAATGAGATCATAGGACCAGTCCATATTCTTATTTATATTAATGATTTTATATTACTCTTAGCAATATCAGTTTAATAAAAACAAAGCAGAGACATCTATTCATTTTGGTTTATACTTATTTGTAAACTGTATGTATATGTTTGTTCCTTTACAGGTAGGAGATAATACACATTTAGGTTTCATCATGATGGCCATATGTGAAACTATAATTCGCCTACAGACATCTGTGGGCAGAGTCTACAGATGTTTGTTAAACAAAAGCTCTCCTAACAATCCTCAAATCGAGCTTTCATCTTCTCTAAAA
>JAQQSK010007127.1:0-14116 GCA_028658325.1 Potorous gilbertii
GATAGGTTTTCATACCAAAATGAGTATGCATTTTATTCCTTCCTTGGTCAAATGTGATGAGAGTAAACTTCATGTTTTTCTCTCAGCTCCCCTCTTTTCCCCTCCACTAAAAAGTCTCCTGCCTGCCTCTTCTGTGAGAGATAATTTGCCCCATTCCATTTCTCCCTCTCTCCTCCCACTACATTTCTCTCTCACCATTTTTCATTTTTTTTAAAGATATGATCCCTTCCTACTCAATTCACTCTGTGCTCTCTGTCTCTGTGTGTGCGTGCATGTGTATGTGTGTGTGTGATCCCACCAACTACCCAGATACTGAAAAGTTTCAAGAGTTACAGATATTGTCTTGCCATGTAGGAATGTAAACAGTTCAACTTTAGTAAGTCCAAATTTGCTTTTCAATTAATTTTTTGTTCTTGCATGTTCAGAAATCTTTTACTGTTACCAGGTTTTTTTAAAAATGAATTTATTTTCAGTTTTCAACATTCAATTTTTGATTTCAAGTTTTCTCCCCATCTCTCCCTTACCTCCACCTCAGGATAGCATGTATTCTGATTGCCCTTTCTTCCAATCTACCCTTCCTTCTATCACCCTGTGTCCTCTTATCTCCTTCCCTTCTATTTTCCTGTAAGGGTAGGATAGATTTCTATACCCCATTGCTTATATATCTTATTTCCTAGTTGCATGTAAAAACAACCCCTAACATTCATTTTTAAATCTCTGAGTTCCTCATTCTCTCTCTTCCCCTGCCTCATACACCCTCATTGAGAAGGCAAACAATTCAATAAAGGTTATACATGTGTGGTCATGAAAAACAGTGATGTTGTGAAAGATTAACTGTATTTCGCTCTATCCTGTCCTGCCCTCCATTTATTCAACTTTCTCCTTTGACCTGTCCCTCTCCCAAAGTATTTGCTTCCAATTACCCCTTCCCCCAATCTGCCAGCCCTTCTCTTATTCCCCCCCTCTTTTATCTCCTTCCCCCCACTTTCCTGTAAGGTGAGATAAGCTTCCATATCCAATTGAGTGTGTATGTTATTCCCTCCTGAAGTCAAATCTGATGAAAGGAAGTCTCGCTTATTCCCTCTCACCTTCCCCTTCTTCCCCTCCATTGTAAAAGCTTTTTCTTTCCTCTTTTATGTGACATGGTTTACTACATTCTACCTCTCCCTTTCTCTTTCTCCTAGTACATTCCTCTCAACCCTTAATTTTCTTTTCTAGATATCATCCCTTCATATTCAGCTCACTCTGTGCATGTGCTCTCTCTCTCTCTCCACACACACACACACACATATATATATTTATATACACACATACACATATTAATATACATATTACTTATATACATATGTTTATTCCCTCCAACTATCCTAATATGGAGAAAGGTCTCATGAGTTACAAATATCTTTCCAAGTAGAAATATAAACAATTCAACTTGAATAACTCCTTTATAATTTCCACAGTACTTGAGTTGTTTCTTTCTACCTGCTTGTAATATTTTTTCCTTGATCTGGGAACTCTGAAATTAGACTACAATATTTCTAGGAGTTTTCCTTTTGGGATCTCTTTCAGGAGGTGATTGGTGGATTTTTTCCATTTCTATTTTACCCTCTGATTCTAGAATATCAGGACAGTTCTCCTAGATAATTTCTTGAAAGATGATGTTTAGGCTATTTTTTTTTATCTTAACTTTCAGTTAGTCCAATAATTTTAAAATTGTCTCTCCTGGATCCATTTTCAGGTCAGTTGTTTTTCCAAAGAGATACTTCACATTGTCGTCTATTTTTTCATTCTTTTGGTTTTGTTTTATAATTTCTTGATTTCTCATAAAGTCATTAGCTTTCATTTGCTCCATTCTAATTTTTAAAGAATTATTTTCTTCAGTAAGCTTTTGGACCTCTTTTTCCTGTGGTCCGTGTTTTTTAAGGCATTTTTCTCTTCATTAACTTTTGGGACTTCTTTTCCCATTTGTGTTAGTCTAATTTTGTAGGTGTTTTTTTCTTCAGCATTTTTTGTTTCCTTTAGCAAGCTGTTGACTTGTTTTTCAAGATTTTCTTGCATTGCTTTCATTTCTCTTCCCAATTTTTCCTCTAATTCTCTTACTTGATTTTCATAATCATTTTTGAGCTTTTCCATGATCTGAGACTAATTCATATTTTTCTTAGAGGCTTTGGAAGCAGGAGCTTTGACTTTGTTATCTTCTGACTGTTTGTTTTGATCTTCCTCATCACCAATGATGTAAGAAAATTCTGCTTCATCAAGAAAGTAAGAATCTTTAGTCTGTTTCTCTTCCTCCTCTTTGCTCATTTCCCCAGCAAGTTACTTGACTTTTGAGCCTTGTTAAGTGGAGGGCTCCAGAAGCAGCCTCTGATTTCAGCAGTTGCTGCTGCCACCCTGGGTCTGGGGCTGGGCTGGGGCCAGGCCAATGTTGAGGCTGGAGCCAGACTATGCTGCCCACTCAGCCAGGCGAGAGACCTTTGAAACTGTCTTTATTATTTATGGGTTGAGAAGTCTGGAATCTGGAGCAACCACCTAAGATTCAGTCCCCTAAGTTCTGCTCCTGCTCCTTTTGTGCTGGTGTGGCCCATGTCAAATTGCATTCCCTTCCCAGCCTGGTGCAATAAACCCTTCCTACTGACCTTCCATATTGTCTTAAGCTGGAAATTTGCTTCGATTTGTCATTTTGTGGCTTCCACTGCTCTAAAATGTGTTTAGAGTCATTTTTTTGCAAATTTTTTGAGAAGTTTGGAGGGAGAGCTATAGTAGATCCCTGCTTCTACTCCATCATCATGGCTCTGCCCCTGCAAGATTTTTTCTACCTCATGTGGGGTTGTGACTCATAGTTTAAGAAGCTCTGCTCTGGGGTATGCATAGAGTAGGGTTAGTTGTGCTGGACATGTGCTGCATCCTAGGCAGGGCCAGTAGGTGTGATGGCATATGTAGCCCATGATTTATTTTATGTTCAGATGGAAGTGATGGCTAAACCCACTGGAATGGATGAAATCAGCAGAAGAAGAGAAAGGGCTACACACAGAACCTTGGAGAACATCTATGCTATGGTGGATGGGGACAAAAGGAGAGAATAGGGGAGATCCTGAAGGAGAGCTCTAAGTGACAAGAAATCCAGAAGAGAACAGTGCCAGAAAAGTGAAGAGAGGAGAGCACATCCACTTGGATATTGCCAGCATAGGGCCTAGCTTAGCTTCTGTCCCCTGGCTTTGCATCTTTAACTGAAATAACATGTTTTTTAAATTTGTTCTTAAAAATTTAGTATTTTTTCCCAAATTACATGTAAAATGGATCGATAAAATTCATTTTAAAAAATTGTGAGTCCCAAATTCTCTCTCTCTGTCTCTCTCTCTCTCTCCCCCTCTCTTCCTTCCCCCTTCCCTCCCTGAGAAGGAAAGCAATTTGATATGTTACACTTGTATAGTCATGCAAAACGTATTTTTATATTAGTCATGTTGTAAGAGAAAATAACTACCACGATCCCTCCAAAATAAAGAAAGACAAAGACAGTTTAAAAAGTGTGCCTCTATCCACATTAGATTCCATCAGTTCTTTTTCTGGAGGTGTAATGCCAATGCAATACCCATAGTGGTTACTATGTATATGCATACGTATTCCCAGGGTTTGTTTACAAAATATAATAAACTCTTTTCCTCCAAGACAAAGTCAAAATATTTATTTGAAACATCCTTATAGTGATACCAAAAGGCAAGATTTAGAAAGGTGTTTATTACTAATCCAGGGAGCACCAACATTTCTTTCCATCAAGCCTCCCCATGAGCAGGTTCCTCTAGGCAAGTTCTTCCTTCCGCCTGTTTCTCTCTTTTCCCACAGTACAACGTACAGTATGTCCAGTCAAAAACTTGGCATTTGATTGGCTTAGTGCCAAGTAGCTTGGAAATCAACCCTTAATTGGGAAGGTGTGGGAATCCCTGTGGCCCAGAACCTGATTGTCTCTGCACCAGGGCTCCATGTGAGGCCTATTAATGGGTGGGGAAGGTCTTATATCCTGTTAACTTTACAGGAGGTAGATAGCATTTTTCATCATAAGTCTTTTAGAATTGTCTTGGATCATTATATTACTGAGAATAGCTAAGTAATTCACAATCAATCATCATACAATATTATTGCTATTGTACACAGTAGTACAATTCTACTGATTCTGCTCATTTCACTTTGTATTAGTTCATGTAAATCTTTCCAGATTTAATTGAGAGCATCTGCTTATCATTTCTTAGAGCACAATAATATTCCATCACAATCATATACTACAATTTTTCCAGCCATTCACCAATTGATTGGCATCCGCTACATTTCCAATTTTTTCCTACCACAAAAAGAGCTGCTATAAATATTTTTGTACAAATCAATCCTTTTTCCTTTATAAAAAATCTCTTTGGGATACAGCCCTAGGAGTGGTATTACATGTTCACAGCAGTTTTATAGTTTTACAGTTTTATAGCCCTTCGGGCATAGATCCAAACTGTTCTCCAGAATGGTTGAATTAGTTTACAACTCCACCAACAGTGCATTAGTGTCTCAGTTTTCCCACATCCCCTTCAACATTTATCATTTTCCTTTTCTGTCACATTAGCCAGTTTGATACCTCACGATGAGGTTGGTACCTCAGAGTAATTTTAATTTGCATTTCTCTAATCAGTAGTAATTTGGGGTATTTTTTCATATGATTATAGATAACTTTGATTACTTTATCTGAAAACTACCTGTTCATATCCTCTGAATACTAATTAGGCAATGACTTGTATTCTTATAAATTTGACTCATTTCTCTATATATTTGAGAAGTAAGGCTTTTATCAGAGAATTTTACTGTAAAATTTTTTTCACAGTTATAATTGCTAACTGTGTATTTTCCTCCACCCTATTCACCTCCTCTCATTTATCCTGCTCTCTCCTTTCACACTGTCTGTCCTTAAAAATCTTTTGCTTCTGACTACTGCTCCTCCTCCCCACACCCCCTCCCCCCATTTTCCCTTCCTTCTATCAGCCTGCATGTCTTCTCTTACTCTCTTCCACTCCTGCTTTCCTAAAAGGCAGGAAAGATTTCTATACTCAAATGAGTGTGTATATTATTCCCTCTCTGAGCCAATTCTAATGAGAGTAAGGTTCAGGTATGCCCCCTGCAAGTCCCCCACCTTCCCCTCTACTGTAAAAGTTCTTTTGTGCCTCTTTTATGTGAGATAATGTACTCTATTCTAACTCTCCCTTCACACTTCTTCCAGTGTATCTTTATTTCTCATGCCTTTTTTAATTTTTTATGTATCATCCCATCATATTCAACTCATACTTTTACCCTCTGTCTATGTATACTCCTTCTAACTATCCTAATAATGAGAGCATTCTCAGGAGTTATAAGTATTACTTTCCCATGTAGGAATATAAATGGTTTAACCTTATTGAATCATTTATGATTTCTTTTTCCTATTTTCCTTTCTATACTTTTCTTGATTCTTGTATTTGAAAGTCACATTTTCTATTTAGTTCTTGTCTTTTCATCAGGAATGCTTGAAAGTCCTCTATTTCATTGAATATCCATTTTTCTCCCTGAAGGATTATACTCAGTCTTGCTTTGGTGGGTGATTCTTGGTTGTAATTCTAGCTCCTTTGCTCTCTGGAATATCCAGTTCAAGCCTTTAATGTAGAAGCTGCTAAATTTTTTGTAATCTTGACTATGACTCTCTGATATTTTAATCATTTCTTTTTGTCTGCTTTCAGTGTTTTCTTCTTCACCTGAAATCTCTGGAATTTAGGATAATGTTCTTGGGAGTTTTCATTTTGTGATCTCTTTCAGGAGCTAAGCAGTAAATTCTTTTAGTTTCTATTATACTCTGGTTTCACAATATCAGGGAAGTTTTTCTTGATAATTTCTTGAAAGATGATATCTAGGCTGTTTTTTTGAATCATGGCTTTCAGGTAGTCCAATAATTCTTACATTATCCCTTCTCAATCCGTCTTCCAAATCGGTTGTTTTTACGGTGAGATGTTTCACATTTATTTTTTCACATCTTTTTCACATATTATTTTCACATCTATTTTTTCATTCTTTTCTGATGTTTCATGGAGTCATTACCTTCTACTAGCCCAGTTTTAGTTCTTAAGAAATTATTTTCTTCAGTGAGCTTTTTGTCCTTCCTTTCCCATTTGGTCAATTCTACTTTTTAAGGAGTTCTGGATTTTTGTGCCTCTTTTACCATTTGGCCTATTTGGATTTTAAGATGGTATTTTCTTCAGTAATTTTTTTGTGCCTTCTTTACCAAGCTGTTGGCTCTTTTTTATGATTTTCTTGCATCACTGCCACTTCTTTTCCTGATTTTTCCTCTATCTTTCTTAATTCATTTAAAAAATCTTTTTGGAGTTCTTCTAGGACTTCTTTTTGGGCCTGAAACCAATTCATATTTTTCTTTGACCCTTTGAATCTAGCAGTTTTGACTTTGTTGTCTTCTGAATTTGTGTTTTGAACTTCCCAGCCACCATAATAACTTTCTATAGTCAGGTTCTTTTTTTTTTTTTGCTCATTTTATACCCTATTTCTTGACTTTTAAGTTTATTTTAAGTTGAATTCTGATCCTGGAATGGAAGGAGCACTGACCCAAGCTTTAGCCTTTTTGTGAAACTGTTTTCAGAACTAGTTTTGGAAAACTGTAAGTTTTCAGTTCTTTCAAGGTGGTACACTGTAAGGTGAGATGTGCTTACTACTCTCCAGACTTGTGCTCTGGTATGTGAGCAACCACATGGACTCTTTTCCTTTATAGACCTGTGTCCAGAGTCCCTGATAACCTATGACTTGTAAGTTCTGTTGTGCTAGTGCTCCTCCTTACCTTGGGACTATAGCCCAACACTGCAACTTGAATCTGTGTATAGGCAATGCAACAGAATCCTTTACCTAGTTCAAGAAGATGTTGGTAAACTCCTGACCAGTTGTCTGACTCAATTAGCATCTGTGGACTGAGAGCTCTGGAAGACCCTGCTGCCCATTTTGCTGCCCCCAAAGCCTGCTACTGGCTTATCTAGGTGGGCCTGTTGTTATCATGTTGGGCATTGCCTATGCTGGACTGCCTTCCATTCTCACCCTGGTGTGATACACCTTTTAGGTTGTCTTAGTCTGGAAAATTGTTTTACCCCATCTTTTTGAGGGTTAGGGTTTTTTTGGGGGGGTATATACCACATCAGAATTCATTTTGAAATGAAATTTTAAAGTTGTTTTGAGGGAAATTTGGAATAACTCAACTATGTTGACTCTGCCTTCTGTCTTTTTTTAATTCAATTTTTTAAAATTTTCAGTTATAAATATTTCCCTCTCACCCTCCCATCTTCCACCCAGTGAAAAGGATAGATAGAAAAAACTCATTGCACATGTTTATAGTCCAGCAAAATAAATTCCTGCATTAATCATGTCCAAAAAAGAAAGAGAAAGAGATGAGGAGATAAGAGAGACAGAGAGAGAGAGACAAAAAGACACAGACGGAGAAGAAGAAAGAAAAAAAGGGAAAGAAAGAAAAAGAAAAGAAAATATACTTCAGTTTGTACTCTGAATCCCTTAGCTTTCTAGAGATGGATAGCATGTTTCATTATGAGTCCTTCAGAATTGTGCTTGGTCATTTTTAGTACCACTTTTTAATGAGTTCAACCAATCTATAGTTAAAGGAGGTTTTAGAATAACTACATACTCAAGATGGAGTTAGGCTGAATGATTTGTTCTAGTCATAGAACAAATGTTCTACGTTTTTCATGCCACACCTGAGGATGGTGCCAGCTGTTGGTCCAATCAGGTGCTTGGGCTATAATTATCCCATAGAATAGTTTGTGATGCAGTTTAAACCAGTCAAGACAGTCTGTAGGAGTAACAGTTCTAGTAGTGAGGATCCAGAAGCAAAATAAAGCTCCCTGATACCCCATGTCTTTGGCAGAAAGGTCATTTGTCATAAAGTGACAGTTGGCATGGGATGAAGTCAAGAGTGGTGCCCATGACCCAGGAGTATGTCAATATAGTAGCATCAGGATCCCAAGAAAACAAGCAAGTGTTGTCTAAGGTCAAGCAAGAGTCCAAGGTAAAGAGTGTCCAAATAGGTTGGAATTCGTATGAGAAGTACCTTTCCAAGCTGATCTGATTAACTTAAATGATTGCCAAGGTACTTTTGAGCCCTAAAGTCTAGAACAGGCCTAAATAACCTGTGACCTGCTTGTGACTCACCAAAGAATTTTAGGTAGCCCACAAAAAATGTCAAGGGAAACATTCTTTGTATGTAGAGGAAATCCTTTGGTTGGCTGCAAGGTTGGGCAGGTCTGGTCTAGAACTCACTCTACCTTCCTCCCTTCCCTTGTGATCTTTTGAATGTACTTATTCTCTATACATCTTTATTTATTTATTAAAGTTTCCCCATCTTTGAGGGTTTTTTTTGTTCTTTTAATAATGTATTATTTTCTCAATTGCATGTAAAAACAAATAGTAACATTTAAAAAATTGTGAATTTAAAATTCTCTTTTTTCTTTCCTTCCCTACTCCCTCTTTGAGATAGTAAGCAATTTGATATAGGCTATACTTGTGCAATCATGCAAAACATATTTCCATATTAGTCAGGTAGTAAAAGAAAACAGACCAAAAAAACCCACAAAAAAGAAGTGAAAAATTACAGCTTCTTTTATTGTTAATGATGTTTATGCAGCCATCTCCACCAGTAATGTAGTTCAGGAGCTGCCTAGAAAAATAACTGTGAAAGAGAGAACTCCAGTCAATTTCTCTATGGCTAGGGTATTCCAAATAAAAATAGAGATCTATGCCTAGCAGTGACATTTAAGAATCAGTATTTCTCTAGTCCTGATGTCAAAGATTACACAAAAGTAGCTCAAATAGAATCACAGTTGGGTATTTAGTTTATTTACAATGTCAATTGTTGTTTGTCTTTTGGGGCAACTGATACAAAGCCAGAAATATTGACCTTAAATTGCAGGAAACTGAGCCCTCCTTTCCATCCCCCAAAAAAAGAAATAAAAAGGAAAGAGAACTGTCCCTGGGAGAAGATATGTTTATTTTGGGATGAACAAAAAGGAAGAAGGCCTTTTCTGTTATTTTTGCTTGGGGATCCACAATTTAAACTGACTTTATTGTACTTAGATTTTAGGGTTGCTCGAAGGAAGACTCCTCATGTAGAACTGACTCGAATAAAGCAATGATAGAGTCTTTGAAAACCTTCTTGAAGTTCTCCCCAATGAAAAGATAAAATGTGGGAGAAAAGAAAGTGTTAAATGAGACAGTAATGCCTGTAAGTATTAGAGTTAGTTTTATGAGTAGAGTGTGAGTCTCATTGATTAGTAAACCCTGGTAGACATGGTAGGGCATCCAACAGACAAAGAAAGAGGTTATAAAAGTTACCATAACCTTAAAGGGTTTGCTAGACTTAATCAGGCCCTTCTGCCTCATCTTCTGGGCTACTCTAACATAACAGAATATAATGGTAAATAAAGGTAGAAGAAAACTCAGCCAGAGGCGGCTAATGAATAAGGTCACATGGACTTCTTTCCTCCATGGCTGGCTCTCCTGGCTATTGAACAAAACATAGTTGTTTTTGCAGGTCACTACTCCATTTGTGTCTTTTTGGGTCTCCCGGAATACCAGGTAGGGAATGCTAAGGACAGTAGCAAGCATCCAAATCCCTTTGAGAGTAAGGGAAGCCCAACGGGTGTTTCGGTGTTGCTGTGACCATACTGGATAAAGTGTAAGAACATAGCGATCAAGACTGATGGCAGAGAGAATGAAAACAGAGGCCAACATCCCCAAGGAGAAGGTGCTATTGACGACTTTGCACATGGCAATCCCAAAGCTCCAGTGATTGCCTTGAAGGTAGGAGGTGATCTTGAAAGGCACAGTGAGTGAAGAAATAAGATAGGAAAGAATGAGATGGAAAAATAAAAGAGTATTGACTGTCGTTTTCATCTTGAATCTTAGCACCCATAGATAAAGGCCATTGGCTATGATACCAATAGTGAATGATATGGATGAGAGGACAATCACCAGGTTAGCTCCCAGGGGGGGAGCAGGGAAACTCATGTTTCTTCTTAGTGTGGTCATGATGATCAAGTAATCAGTTGTATTATTCAGATCCATAACTGCCTGCGACACTGTGGATACCTGGGGTGAAAGGAAGGAAGAAAATGAGAAAAAAATAAACCATATCCAGAGGGTTTTTTTTTCTTCTCAAAACAGTATTGCTGAGAAGGGGCCAGTTAGTCAATAAGCATTTATAGTGCTCAGCATCAAAAAGTGCTTACTACATACCAGGTACCATGTTCAACACTGAGGAGAAAAATATACCACTCTGTGTATATTACAGCCTTTATACTTGTCATTCATCTCATGGATGTCTTTCTGTGAGAATATACCTTGAACTTCTGGCTAAGCCTTTGCTAAGAGCCTCACTCTCTCCTCTAGAGTCATCAAAGTCCAATGACAGGACAAGATAAAGATGACTGAGGATGGTGCAGGATGTGGGGTGACTGGGCCCTTCTGAATTAAGGTGTTTCCCAGGTTGGCTGAGGCAAGGCCCAGGCAATAACTAAGAGCTAGGCAAGAATTGGGACAAAAGATGGCCTCATTTGCCATCACAAAAGTAACCATTTGGGAGGGGGAGACCATCAAAGTTTCTGACTAGAATAGAAAATAATCTCTATTTATGCCCATTCTAAGACATTAAAAGCTAAACAAAGAGGCAAGGGAGACTTGGACTGGGACCTTTTATTGACCATTCAATACAAACCAAAGGGATTATGGTTTAAAGTCAAGTAGCTCCATTTGAAACACAATAAGCTTTTAAAAAGCCTGTTTTATCAGAACTATATTTCAAGAAATCATAAATGAAAACTGCACCGGGAAAAAGGTAAATTGCCTTGACTTTTTGGGGCAAAAAAGTTAATAAAAATAAATAATAACTAAAACCAAATAAATAAATAATTCAAAAAAATCTAGATCCCCAAACTACAAAATATCTTACAAAATATAAGCAACTGAAATTATGTTCCTATGGACGAAGCATCCATATAAAAGGATATAGCACCCCAAGTGGAACGAGGGGCTAGATGTGGCAAGGGAAGAAGAAGGAGAAGGAAAATGAAGAGAAAAAAGCAGAAGAAATAGAAAATAATAACAGCACCATTCTCCAACTTCTACTTTAATTGTCAGGTTGGGTCCCCACAGGAATACTGCTTTCGGAGTCATAAAGATAGCTCTCAGAGACTGTGCCTCTCCTACTGTAGGTCCTGAGTGTCAAATGCAGCAGTCCCAATGGACAGTCGTCCAGCTGTCTCAATCACTTTTATCAAAGAGAAAACATGGTAGATATCTTTTATCAAAGATAAAATAGACAGTTAATACAAAATATTCTCCGAAAAATGTGGTTCACTCCATCCCACAAATAGACATAGCATCCATGGGAAGAGTAAACTTGAACTCAGACCATAATAGTAGGAAGGCACATGTGTAAGGAGAAATATTTAACTTACAACACCTATTCTGGAAGTGCTTCTGTCGTGTAGAAACCTCATGCAGAATCCTTTGTTGTCTGTTCTTGGTTCTCAAACAGGACCGCTGACATCATGAGAGTGAATTGGGGTTGGATTTAAGTGAGGCAGAGTTTCACACATCAGCTTTACTCTCTACTTTGAGTTATTTATGTCCAGTGGCAAAGCAAAGTCAAGAGATCCAGCTATGGTCCCAGATGGAAGGCAGCCTCAGACGGGAAGGCTCTAACAACTGGGGGTTCTGGGAAAGAAACAGATGATAGCATTATATTAAAAGGCAAATAACAATAGCACAATAACGAGAGATTATTGCAATATAATTGGCCAAGGTCCACTGCATTGAGACAAGAATAAGTTGAGCAATAGAAAAAGAAAATTCTGAATTACCGTCTCACTGAGGGAATACATTCCAGGAACCTCTTATAGAGGAAACGAAAGAAACATGAAAATTGAAGGACACGAAAGTAAAACTAGTTTTCTCAGTATTTGGGCTGTTTCAGTGAAATCTGGATCAATATTTAAAAGAACTAAAGATTTATTATGTACTATTATCGAGTCAGACAGCTTTGCTTCTTGACAATCATGTGATGTCTGCTTTAAGAACTGATGGTATTAGGCTAATGTTACAACATATTATAATCAGATTAATATGAATAAATAAGTATTGCTAAGATTGTACACTAATATTTAGTTTTTAATTGGATGTTGATATAAGAATAAACTACATTGACTAGATATTGATTGACCAGAAACTGAGAACCTGAAAGATGATTAAAGTGTCTTCTAAATTTTAAAAGAAGAATGAAAGTGTGTTTAGTATGGTTTGTTTATTTAATTTAATTCAAATGATTAAATTTATATTTAACTGCATTTTAGTTCCTTGAAAACTCACACACACACATATATAAATTTCTCTCTTAATAAGAATATTTGATTAACTGAGTATTCCATCTGAGACTATGTATGCTGTTTATAGTACTATACTATCATAAATGAGAATCTATGACTACATAGAAAATGCAGTAGGGAATGTAATATGTATTATCTCTGAGTCAACAAACTTCATATTTGCTTTTTGATCCCTCTAATTAAAAAGGAGATGAATGATGCTTTTTCACTGAACAGAAACATTCTCAGCTTATAGACAAATATGTGGTTTGCTCCCAATCTCATTGCTAGTAAGTGGTAGTGCTGGAACTTGAACTCAGGCATCTTTGCTCCAGATCCAGCACTCTGTCCATAGTAAACACAATGATCTTGATTAATATGACAACTACAAAATACAGGATGTTTCAAAAATCTTACTGCAGTTTCAAGATCTCATAGCTTAAAACTGCACTAAGACTTTTGGGACACCCAGTATATAATTACATTCTCAACAAATGTAAGATTTTATTCCATGATATTTAGAAAGCATACTATTGTATTCCAAAAGAGAACTTGGGCTAAAATAGTTCATGTTATTATTGAAGGCTTTGTATGTGTGTATATACACATACACATACACATACACATACTCATGCAGTGACATAAAGAAGTATTTAATTGCAGTTTATTTCAATACACTATTTTACCAAACCTGAAATTAATAATAACTAATATTTACATAGCACTTACTATGTGCCAGACACTTAGCTAAGTGCTTTAAAATTATTATTTCATTTGGTTCTCATAACAGCCCTGGGAGATGGGGGATATTACCTCCATTTTACAGAAGAAAAAACTGAGTATCTGAGGACAGATGTGAATTGGCTGTGGTGTAGCCTTAAGACAATAATGTTAACGATCACTTGGGTCTCCAAGGCATAAAATTCATAGATTTTTTCTTCTCAAAACTCTATCTGCTGGAAGTGTTTCTAGGCATTGAAGTACTCTTAGTGCTGTCAGTGACACATTTTGTACTACCCTTTCCACCTTTCTTCTTGCTGTCACCTGAGAGTTCCCCTTCCATATTCAAGAACTTGGAAATTCCCTTATCTGACCAAAATCTGTTGTCCTTCCACGTTTCCCTCTCCATTGAAACCCCAAACCTTGTTCTTTGTTTTCACTGTCCTACAATTTCTCCATCCCTCAGTTCTTTTCCAGGTTATCATCTCCACACTGGTTATTCTCTCCTTCTTTTCTTATTTTGATCTCTTGGTGAACCAAGTCAACTCTACACTGTCCTCTTCTCTCTAGTAGACTCCAGCCTCCTTATTTTGCCTTGCCAAGCCTCATCCTCAAGGATTCTTATAACTTTATCCTCCCAACTATTATGTACAATCCAGTGACACTGGTTTCTTTGATGTTCCTTCATTTTCACTGGCTCTTTCCCAGGCCTGGAATTCTCTTTCTCTTCATCTCCTAGCTTCTCTGGCTTCCTTCAAGTCCCAGATAAAATCTCACTTCCTAAAGGCCTACAAGGGTCCTTTCTTGATTCATCCTTCATGTTGTTCCCTTCTTTCTGTTGATTATCTCCAATTTACCCTGTCTATCTCTTGTTTGTACATAGTTGTTTTCATGCTGTCTTCCCCAGTACATTGTGAACTCTTTGAGAACAGGGAACTTTTTTTGTTTTGTTTTTTGCACTTGGTAGATAA